>JAZHYW010025960.1:0-222996 GCA_037355805.1 Ixodes ricinus | reverse complement strand
GTTTATATAAATTATCTGCGTCGCTACACGACACGTTTGCAGTCTGCGAAGTTCGCTAAAGCGTTGGGTGCCCACGAAAACCAAACAGTGAGTTGTAAACTCGAGAGTTCATCTGTTCTGGTCGATTCAGCACATGGCTAATCAAGCTGTCGTCATGCTTCTTTACATTCACGTGTTAGTCTCTTCATTAGTTTGTCTTTCTGGGAACTGGTGTCATCGAGTACGGCCGTAGACGATGGTAATCTTTCTCTACATCAGTCAGGCGTTTCTGCAACTGATCATAATCAGATACATCAAAGGAGTTGGTAAAAAAAAGCCTGCAATGTAGGCTAAAATACACCTCGGAGTTTTCAAAATGGCTTAATACCACTGTTTCATTGGTTCTCTGCTACAAAGAAAATAATTGTATCACAAAATTAAGCAAAAACAACGTAAAACAGCAACATAGCCGGGCGACCACGTTGAAACCGAAACCAACCAAATTGAAGCAACCTAATGGCGCCGAGTGCGTCAGCGCCCTCTGTCCGCCGGTGAGGCAACTACTAAAAATGAAAAGGTCTTGCCCCTCTCCAGGCGGGCGCGACCGATCCCTAGGGACTGCGAGGGCGCTGCGATCGAAGCTTGCGCGTGTGTGCCGGCCAGGCCAGCTCCGGTTACGTGGTTGGGCTTGCATTTTCGCTCGCTGTTCGCGCTGTTTGTTACGTGATCTGTTGGTTTTCTGCCCTTCGAGTGTGTGATTGCTTTCGACGGTTTGTGATACGACGTTCGTTGTGACGTGACGACTGCATGCAGCTGTTATAATGCCTACGTGCTTCGTACCCGGTTGTACCAGCGGGTACAAAAGCAACCCGCAGAAACGACACTATTTTGCGCCGCCTCGAACCTGCAAGGAAGCATGCAAGGAAGATGCTTTTGGTGATCTTTTGGAAGGTTTTAGATTCCCTAATGAAGAGTGGCACCAACTCTGTTGGCTGCCCACAACATCTTCATGAATTCACAGCCGAGGTTATTCACTTCTATTTGGTGACACGTATGCACTTTTTCGCACGCAAAAAGTGCCAAGAAAACGATAGTGCCATAAGGGCCCAAAGAGAAAGGAAAAAGGCCAAGCTTGTATAGTGGAGCTTTAACTGTAACAGGCTTTGTTTTGCGCGTGATTTGAAGCCCTTTTTTATTTTTTGCGAGTTAGCAAAATAAAATTGATTGTGTTACGGCTTGTGTAATGTGTTGTGAATGAGCAGTTTCTGTAGATACTTTACTAAATTGCAAGTTGAGCAAATCTTCTAAAATAGCATAGGTAAGATCGATATATTTTGTAAGACAAAAAAGAAAAAAAAATGCCCAGGACGGCGCGATTGCGACGCGCAGCTTTTTTTTTTCGCGACATTAAATCACTACGTGCGTTCTGTGAATATATGGAATAAATTCATACCGACCGCGCGAACGATCCTCGTCTCGCTCGTTTTTATTGACGACGTGAGGCAACCAAGCATAGTGACAACCGCTGCGGGCCAAGGCTGAACCGCTTGCACGTACGTATTATTTTCGGTGTTACATCATTTGCAAGTTACCTTCTGTTCAAAAACGACCGAAATTAAAATAATAGCGCGTTACTCGCGAAATCAGCCGAGATCCCGGGCTGCAGTAGGCGTGCTGAACATTGCGCGCAAGGGAGCGGCGATCGTCCTGATGGCGCAACCTTCGACCGCAGCGCTGCGGTGGCGGGGACCGCGCCGGGCCGCCTCCTCCCCACAGGCGCGCCGAGGAGATACGGAACTGGAGAAGTATCTATAAACGTTGCTGTCGACTACACTGTCGTCTGCTAGTTTCACATTTTTATTCACCTACGAACACAAACCATGTCCTTGGAAGTTCTCTGAAACACAACAATTGTTTTTGAGGCATTTATATTAGTTATGAAGCGTGTCAGAGTGCCTCTATCTCGCCGGGCTGGATTGAGGCATCCTAACGGAGCTGCGGATCGAAGCGCCACCTACACCGTCTTCCAAGGAGCGGCCGTTCCCGATGCATGGTGGAGGCTACGCGGTAACTACACTACCCCTTTAAGCCACCTGTACCTCTACTGTCAGATACATATCGTGACGTCACGTCGATGTAATTAAGCGGATTGTAGAAAACAAACAATTCTTTGCGTCGCTTTTCGCAAATTAATTATTATAATATTTTGGTCGACACTTGTTTTTTCAACTCTTTGATATCACGTGCGTAACCTCACGCCTCACGATAAAGCAAGATCTGAGTTGTCTGCTGAATAATCGAACCCACTTGTTCAGAAATAAGAGTCGTTTCGTTCAGAGGGACATCGGCAACATCGGTGCGCGCGAAACGGCTGCTACTCAGTTCATAGCTAATGTATAGTTAATTAGCCTTTAAACTGCTTAAACCGCGCCCTCATTTACTCGCTAGTGGTTTTAGTCGCACGCCGTAAGCGCTCAGCGTGCCTCTGTGCGCAGGAAGTGTAGATTGGACTGGACCAACTTAATTTGTCAGTGCGGATCCGAGTGCTCAAGTTCGCGTCTCCCAGCCTGAAAATGGCACAATCTTCGGACAAGGATGCCGAATGTGCGCGGCTACTGCACAAATTGTGCAGCGTCATCACCGGACTCCCCGCGGGTATGGGGCACTTCTTCAAATCCTTTGACGGCGCCGAACCGTCTTTATGTTCTCACCACTCTTTCAGATGCCGTTTCGCCCTTGTTCGAAGAGTGCTCGCACGTACTTGGCAGGGTATTTGCGAACAATTTCGTTTCATTCACGTCTCAGGTGCAAGGACGTTGTTCTGCTAAGCGGTGTAACGTGGAGACAGTGAAAGTGACGGCGAATGCGGTGAGCGCCAAACGGAGCGTCGATAGACTCGTCCGAGGCATACATGGCTTGCACTGACGTCCACAATGAAAGAAAGATTAAAAAAAAGAAAAAGGGAGCTGTTTTTTGTAGCAATTTGTAGCTATAATCTACTGGAAGGAGAAGAGTGATGTCTGGGAAAATATAGCAGAGAAAAAGAGCATCCTGGTAAGAGGTGAGCTCCTTCCCCTCTTCTCTGGTGGCCATCAGAGCACTCTTGGGATGACGTCATGTGCAAGCCATGTATTGATGTCGCTGGCCTGCAATAAGGCTCCGCATCATATGGGGCTCTTCGCAATACCAGCAACACTGGCCTCTCTCCTTTAAAACACAGCAATTCCTGGAGCTTGAACTTCTGTGTTTTGTTATCATTATCATTAAAAATTTTAATTATTGTACTATTTAGATGCAAAGTTCCATATTAATAACGTGTCCTTATAAAGGGTGTGCGGGCCTCTTCCGGTTGCCATGACAAGAGACGGGGGGGGGGGGAAAGGGAGGGAGGGAGGGGGAGGAACTATTCCAGGGGTTCTAGACTCGTCAAACACAAAGTTGGAGCAAAAAAGTTCGTAGAGCGCCGCCGATTTGACGTCGGCGTAAAAAGCTGAAGTCACTCGTCGTGATAGGCCAATCAGTGCGCTACGTTCAATTTTGGCCCCAACTTTGTGTTTGACGAGTTTAGAGGTCCAGTTCTTTTATGATTATCTTGTGTTTGGGTGGGTGCTTGACGACTCTTGGTTCATTAGCAAGCAATTCCGTGAGAGCTATGCTCTAGAAATACCCTAGTGTTGTGCTTTGAGTTGCCAATGCGTACCGCCACGGACAAAATGTTATAAGGGAAGTCACTGTTTATCTCAAGACGAGGGACGGCACCGACGCCGCCGAGCCTGGGTGATTGCAGGATGATGGCATTGGCAGCTGGTGTTAGTGTACTTTGATGTGCTCAATACCAGAGTGTCGAACCGAAATTTATATCGGTTCGGTTCGGGTTCGGGTTCACGGCTTTCGGTTCAGTTCCGGTTCAGTTCCGGGGAGCAAAAAATAACGGTTCGAACCGGTTTGAACCGGTTCGAACCGGTTTGAACCGCTAAATTGAGAATATTTTTTCCGCGTTGTTTTGGCTATAAGCACTTTTTCCACCGTGAAACGAATAATTATACAGCTTTTTATCATCCGTACAATCCACGTTTACTTCACGAACCAAACATTAAAAAGAAATGGATCTGTTTACTTTTGACGAAACAGTAAACGAAAAGCTAGATTAACATACAACTGGTTATGCTTAAACGCTCAAGATCTGGTTGTTTACCTCAGTCTCATATATTTTACCTGAATTGATAGGTATCACGAAGTCTGGTAGGTCGCCTAAAATACCCGTGATTGGTCAAATTTGCGTGGCAGTATTAAAAGTTGAATCCTGTGATGTTGAACTTAAAAATTAATTTCAGTGCACGAAATCATAGAATGGGCACCTCATCGCCATATATATCGTGAAATCTAATTTACGAAATACGTTTCACAATATATATAACGACAACTGAACTAGAAGCAAGCATATTTTCACAATGTCACGAAAATTTTAGGACAAGCCCTTGCAATCTACCGTTTATAGAAACACTGATCGGCAATCACAACGCTTGTTTTCATGACCGGAATTGTTTAAACTCAGCACGGGGATGTAGGCGAATAATCATGCAGAAGAGTTATCCGATTGATCGCTCTCATTTATACCTACCTTCATACTCAGATCGAATCTGGCCTTTTATAGCGCGTACTCAAGTGAACATCTTCGGCCTAGCTTGGCTGTTGATGTTCTTGACAAGATGCCGGTAAACTAAATTTGCTAAATAAGTATCGCACTTGCTAATTGGTGAGTTTTTGTTAATTGAAATAAACTACTATTTCATACTATGACGTTGGAGGTACTTAATTGGTCACTTTCTGAGGGTCTGCGTGTTCCGCCACGCGCCCCTTTGCATATTGTTTTTGTCCAGCCCACAGACACATAAAGATGTTGTTCATCATATAAAAAAGGCAATAACAGACTTCTGTTTGAGATGGTAAATAAGTGTCAAGAACACATAGTTATTTAAATCAGCTTCAAAATCAGACCTTTGTTTAAGCTCTCCCAAATCATTTTAGACGTGGCTATCGAGGATAAAAACGCCGGGAAATATTGGCAGCGCAGATACTAGACAATTTTAGGTGCATTTATTTATTACGTATATCTTTAAGAGGATGGGGTCTTTATTTATGCTGTCAAACATTCAGTCAGCAATTAAATACTGTAAACGACTTAATTTTCGCGAAGACCTAATTTTCGCGAATTTCACGAATCTTCAAACGTGGAAACAGCGCAAAAAATTTGACAAAGGACAAGTGAAAGAAGTGCACGGACAAAGCGCTTTGTCCGTGCACTTCTTTCACTTGTCCTTTGTCACAGCGCTTTGTCCGTGCACTTCTTTCACTTGTCCTTTGTCAAATTTTTTGCGCTGTTTCCACGTTTGAAGATGTTCAACCAACTCGCCCAACTTACCGCCTTGCTGAATTTCACGAATCGCCTACAATTCGCGAAAAATAGATCCCGCGAACAATTCTGTTAAAATGTAAACACATTGGAATCTATATTGAGGTCCCACGGGTCGTGAAAATTAGAACCCGCGAATTATTCCGAAACTTCAGCTTTGACATAAATCGCGAAATTTTGAGCCCGCGAAAAATAAGTCGTTTACAGTATATTTTATTTTAATCAATAAATTTGACTGCAGGAAGTTTACATAACCGCTTGAGATCGACAGGGGAGAACGATGCTCGAATATACGTCATCTGTAGAGCCTTGGGAAACGTGCTTTTTTGTTTGTTGTTTGGCAATGGAAAACACCGGGTCGCGGGGTATTCCCAAAAGAACTGTGTGCTCACATACTAGATCTGAAGGCAAATGCACGAAATGTGCAGAGAAACAATAAATGGTATTCTTCTAAATACTTCCATTCACAACGCCTTACTGCAAAAAAATATACATAGAGATGATGCGTGCAATGATATTCCTAATTACACATAAATAGCGCGAAGAAGAAACAATATATTTCTAATATAAATTACATTTAGACATTAGCTTGTACGAGATTGGACCTTCACAAAATACTGCCTATGGAGGCGAATGTTAAATTCGGTTTTACGTGCACTTGCTTGGGGCCCTCACTCTACAACTCCGCTTTCTCGGTCATGCGCACTCTAACATCTTATTAGGCTGCCGCAGACCATCGCGAAACTGTTATATATACTGCACAAATTTACAATTTTCACATACACTTTTTGCCAGTGTTAAGAACATCGCATTTCACCAAAAAAACTTAACTGTTTAACATGGTTTGCACGTGACGTCATCGCAATATATGCTGGTGGTCATTGCGATTTGTTCTTGCTGAGAAAATCAAATCCGGTGGTGCAAAATACACACTGCAGAAGGTTCGCGCTCAGTGCAACCCATGTATTCGAGAGACACAAAGTATTCTTGGTTCTTGCAACGTGGTGAGGAACGGCGCGAGCGTCTGGCACAACGATAGCGTGCTTTCTGGCAAAAGTATTTTTGCGAACCAAGTAGTTTTCTAGACGACGCTTTCTGATCTCTGCCGAAGATACGGAGCAGACGAATCTTTAGAACAATGTATGTTTTAAAACTATATCCCCCACCCCCTTTCCCTCTTTTTTTTTCTCGTTTCGATGGTTTTGATGCTTTTTTAGAGAACACCTTCATTCCTGAGAAACTACTTCCTCCGTTTGTGGATGTTAAAGGGAAGATGGGGAGCTTCTTGAAAAAAATGAGTTAGAAGTGAATTCTAGTGTATTTCTACCCCGTGAACCCGAATACCCAAACCTTTTGCTGCCCAAGTAGTGTGAAACGCGAGAAAACGCGAAAGAAAGTCGCTGTACGTGACGTCATCGACGGATCTTTTGGCTGCCCAAGGCCAGGGAGGCGGGGCTTCAGCCCTATTTTGAAATTGCTCTTATGGCTCTCCGGCGCGTCGCATTGAAATATAATTGTGATATCTGTTATTCTAAAGGCCAAATGAACGCAATTCAAGCGTTTTTTCTCAAATGCAGAAGTGCCCCATCTTACCTTTAATTAGACAATTATATTTGTGTCAATGGTGAACAGTAATACTGCATCTATTTTATTTTTCACAGAAAAACTGTGAGGTTAGAACAAAATACGGTGGTGGTCAAAGCTTGGGGAATAACTTTATAACGACACTCCTGCCAGAATTAAAGCGGCTCTCAACGTTCGGCAGTCCCTCTGAGGCCACTAGGATAATTCTTTTCTGGTATTTCTTTCGTACATTTGTAGTTCTACTTATGGTCCGATTGACAAGCCACATTTAGTTCTTTCCATGTTCATATTCTCGGGAAAACTTTCTGAGACAGTTCAGCAACAACGAAAACATGTTTGGGTGCCTCAATGATGTGTGTGTACATGTAAATTGAGTAGTGTAACAATTTTTGAACTTTCGGTAAAAACCGCTAAGAGCTAATCCCTGACGTTGATAGCTTTCAAAAAAAAAAACATCCATTAGTTTTTTTGTTTTGTTCAATGGCAGACACAGGAAAAACAAAGGAAAGAAGCACCATTCCCCTCCTCAACTAACTAGGACAAGTGGCCACGTGATCTGACGCTAATTATATACTGTCAGTGTTCATCACAGTCATGCGATGCGGTTGGCAAAGAATGAAGCATGTGTTGAGCTTTAGACATTGTTAGACTTCGGCTATTCTCATCTTTGATTCAACACGAGCCATTACCCCAGTGTTTGGCAATGCGATTGTCATGAACCCGAGTACTCGACTCGCGCTCATAACAATCGAGTGCTTCACGGTGTCACGTGACTCGCAATGGGGAGTCGTAATGTCATGTGACATCACAGTGTCAACAATGCCAATAAATCATGTGGCGTTCTCAATATACCATATCCTTCGTCCAAGCGTTCGGCACATGCGCGAAGCCGCCATAACTTTCGTTCAGAGGTTGCACGCGGCAACGCCCGAGAGAGCTCGTGACACCTGGTGTTCTGTACTCGCAGAGCTCCTGCGAGGTTGTCGCTCGTGCAGAAAGACTAAAGTTCCCTCGATGCATTGCGGCAGCGGTGGCGTAGCCAAGCTGGCTGGTAAGATCGGTTAAAGGCCTGTTCACACATGCATCGGAGCGCTACAAGCATAGCGCTGACCTCGCGCTAAGCGCGTGCTGACGGGAGCGTTCACCAGCTTTGTATTGCACCGCCAAAACTGTTGCTCATGACAGGCGATAAGGAGCTGACGACACGCGAGGAGCGCTACATCAGAGCTTCGCTGTATGTGAGAACCGGCCTTAAATCGACTGTTCAATCCCCACCCCTGCCTGTTTCGATCTGGATGAGCATCGTACCGGCGTGCGGTCGTGTATCACTACTGCGTGGTGCACGTTAAAGACCCCAGGCTAGCGGTTGTACCGCACTGGCTAAATTGCTCATCTACAGCGAGTGACTCGTCGCAACTTAAAATGGCTGACGAACGACTCGCTGTATAAATATCCACAGAACCCCAATTATTATTATTATTTAAATCGACTGGACGCAGAGACTCACATGACTATTCCGCGGGGCCACGTGACGTGACATTACTGGACAGCAAGTCTTGAGCACCATGATGTCGCGTGACCACATGACACATGATTTATCACAGCGCCAATCCAAAAGCACCACAAAAATGACATGATGAACCTCGCCCAACTTACAACACTTCTGCACCGCAAAAAGCCACAATTTTTAAAACATTGCAATTCGGTATTTGACAATTTGATCACTACATAGAAATAAAGCTGCCCATTTCTATTTCTCAAACATGCGTTCTGTAAAAAAAAAAATACCGTGAACCGTTTTGAACCGGTAACCGTTATATTTTTTTCCGGTTCAGTTCCGGTTCAGTTCCAAGATGGCGGCAAAGATTTCGGTTCGGTTCAGTTCCGGTTCGGCTAAAAATAACGGTTCAGTTCCGGTTTTCGGTTCGGTTCGGTTCCGGTTCGACACTCTGCTCAATACGCAATACAATATGATACGGCGCAATACGACGAAGGCGAGATTAGCGGCGCCGACGCCGCGGCGCCTTGACCAACCATCATACAGCGATGGGCCATTACGGCACATACGAGTGCAATGTGCACGGTGATCTGGGAAAGAAACCTTGAAAACCAAAGCAAGCAAGTCAAAACACTGGAAAATTCTGCACTGCACACTCGCGTCATTCTGAATTAAACGTAATGAAAACTTTTGAAGATTGTCTGCTAAAACCAAGGCCCAGCTCGGCAACTTCTGCAGGGTAGCTCGGTGCGTATCTTCAGCGCCTGAGGCAGGTAGGTGCCCACCGCTGATGATTTGCCATCCACGAAGTAGTTGAACACGTTTAAAGATTTGTAAGATTTAAGTCGTTCTCGGGTGTATGAACCGGGTGGCTCAAATATGTTGTAGTCATGAAGATGCACTCACGATACCTTCGGTAAATTCGTCATCTCCTTGAGGAACAAGTGCTCTTTCTTTTCACTTAAAGGGGCCCTGCAATCATATTTAAGCGTCTACCTTTAGTGCGGTTTCCACGTCCCACGGGGTTCTGGCAAGCCAATGGGCATGGAGAGAGTAACTAAATATCAGTGTGTAATATTTTAACCGGATGACGCGGAAACCTCCTTCACCTACGGAGGCGACCCGCGGTGCCGAAAGTGTGCGATATGCGACGTCTTAGGTCCTGGGCTTACTACTGGTCAAAGCCGCTAAAAGCTTCTTTTTTGTCGAAATACAAAATATAAGTGGCGCGAACCATTTCAATTATTTATAAAAGTAGTTTTTGTTCACTACCGTATTTACTCGCACAATGAACGCACTCGCGTAATGAACGCACCCCCCAAGTCGGCTCTCAAAATTTTGACTTTTTTTTTCCCTCGCGTAATAAACGCACCCCCAACCTCGGACGTCAAAATTTTGACCCTCTCCCCCCACGCGCGCGAAATGAATGCACTTTTCTATCCTGGTGCAGTGAGGTCGTGAATGCATGGACAGCGTGGGCGAACAAAACACCTTGCAAAAGGCGTTAAAAAATAAAAAAAAATCCAGCGGAAGCAAGAAAAAAAACATGGAGAGGACCTTTTTTTTTTTCTTGCACAGCACAGTCTGGACTTTGGGTCGCGCGCTCGCGGAAGGAGATAAGAAAAAGAAGCGGAGAAGTCCTCTCCTAAGCGAAGCAAAACAGCTTGCGAAAGGAGGCAAAAAAAAAAACGGAACCAAAAGAAAAGAAAAAAAAACATAAAAGGAGCTTTCTTTTTTTCTTCCTTTTGCACAGCGCAGTTTAGTTTCGGGTTGCGCGTCGCGCGCCGCGCGCAGATAAGAAAGAAAAGCCCCCGGCTACAAAGCAAGCAAAACAAAACAAAACGGCTTGCGAAAGGCGGCAAAAAAAAAAGTCCACGGAACCAAGAGAAAAAAGAAACATAAAAAGAACCTTTTTTTCTCTTTTTTTTTTTTTACACAACGCAGTTTGGTTTTGAGGTCGCGCGCAAGGAAATAAGAAAGAAAAGCGGAGCGGAAAGAAAGAAATGCGCAAGAAAGAAAACATGGAGAGGAGCTTTTCTTTGCGCATCGTAGTTTGGTTTTCGAGTCGCGCGCCGCGCGCGAAGGGATAAGAAGTTACGTCGATGTTTCGGGATAAAAGGGCCGTTCATTATGCGAGTAAATACGGACGCAAAAATCTTATCTCGCGTAATGAACGCACCCCCAACTTTGCATCGATTTTTCGGGAAAACAAGTGCGTTCATTATGCGAGTAAATACGGTATTTTAGATCAGAAAAGAAACAAATGCAGTTTAGAAAGTACAGAAACAAGAAACGACCTGTCGACATACCCGCCACTAAGCGGTGGAAAAGGCGGCGCATACTAGAAAGGGGTAGTGGAATCAGGTGCCGACACGAAAAGGTCCCGGATGTGCGCGGCGGCGCTGCGGTTGTATGGACTGGAGGATCCGACCGGTTCTGAGCGTTCCTAAGGCCTTCGGCGAGCAGCTTTGGCTTGCGGTTTGGCCTTTTGGCGGTATGGCAGCGCAAAGTGGCTCCCGTTCTGAACTGATTTTTCCCCGTGTTTGCTGTCGTTTGTGGCCAGTGGAGTGTCATGCCGAGTTGGTGCTTAATTGCGCAGAAAATTCAGTGCGAGCCGCCCTGGCTGCCCGCTTCATACAGCCTAGCCAGAACATGCTTTAGTGGCGCCCTCTTGAGCCGTCGACACGGAGTGCGGCAGCCATGACCGCTCGCCGAGCTCGCTACCCCTCGTCTATTTCACGGCCACTGAAGCAACCAAGGACGTCATGAAGGAGGTTATTCTTTGCTCGTTTTTGTAATTTTAATTTGCCTATAACTTTTAAAATACAGCGAAATTCGAGAAAAGAAAAGTTTAATTAAGTTACTACGTTCAGTGCGCTCAGGTTTGGTGCAAATTAATAACCAGCAAAAAAGTCCTTGCAGGGCCCTCTTTAAGGGATCAGGAAGTCATGTCGATCCTGTATGTGGAGCGCAAGTTCGTCTGCTTCTTCAGCAGAGGTTGTGGTGATGTCAGAATGCCGAGCACAGATTGGCTCTGATTGGAAGAAGAGTGGGTAAACCTCAAGGCAGCTAGCATTGAGGTCTACCCACTATCCTTCCATCAGAGACAATCAGAGCTTGGCGTTTTGATGTCAGTGCAACCCCTGTGCAAGAAGCAGACGAAGTTGCATTCCGCATAGGTAAATTCCAGGAGGTACCACATTTATTCCTCGGCGGTAAGGCTTCTAAAGTATGCGGCACTCACAGCGGGTCCTCAAAAGCATTAGCCAACTGGAAGCAACATACTCCCCCGGAAGTTCAGTCATGTTTGTTTTGGTTCACCGCCGCACACCCTGCATACAGGGTGTGTGGTGACGCGAGTCTGTAATGTACAATTTTCTAATGCTTTGACCTGCCTTTTTCAATATTTATTTATTTTGTTTATTAATTCATTAGCATTAGAATGCTCGTTTTGACGAAAACTTTGCGATGTCTTTCGTTTGTCAGTTGCACTGAGGGAGAAGGAGGGGGAGAGTGTGACGCGTACACACTCCCATTGGTTCGAAGCACTGACGTCAGCATGTGTCAACCTCTTCCCTTTCTCTCTCACTCTCCCCGTAGCTGACAAACTGAAAAGACACCGCAGGGTTTTTGTCAAAACGAACCCTTTGGTTTTCATCAAAGTCACCTGCACAGCTGGTGCGGAGCCAGAAAGGAGGCACCGCGCGACACCCTCTAGATAACGAAGCCTTAGTGCTGAATGAGATTGTGTCATCGGAGAAGGCCAACGCTGGACACATGAACACAGATTGGAAACGAGTAGCACGTCAGCGCTCGGCTTAAAGTCAAGTTTGAACTTTGAGCCGAACGTTGGCGTAATTGTTGTGTCCAATCTGGGCCCAGTGTTGGCCTTCTCTGATGACACCATCTCATTCAGTACCAGAGTTTTGTTATCTAACAGGTGTTGTGCTGCGGCGCAATGCAATGCAGGCGCACGCAGTGTCGTCACTAGGGTCAGCGGCACACAGAACGGAAGCCCACCACGACCTCCCCCCACCCCCCTCCTCCGCTCTCATAGCCCGCCGTGACAGCTCCCCTCCCCCTCTTGTGGCCTGCTGCGACCCCCCCCCCCTCCCATGTGCCCCACCCTTGTGATGCAAATGTGCGCGCATGCACAGTTGCCGCTCTGCCGTCGCCGGGTTTTCTTTGCTCTGGGTTTCCGTAGTAGCGATGCGTGGGCTGTGATGTGTGTGTGTAGCTAAACCATGAATGCGGTTCCCTCCACTAGTGAAATAGATGTGGTTCCTTCCACGAGTGGTATAGTTCTCTCTTCGAGTGATATGGATGACCGTATCCAAGGGCACCGACATAGTTGACAAGCATAGAGTACAGAAAAGGGGTGAAAAATTGCAGGAAGATACATTGATGGATTCTTAGGGAATCCACTAGCATGACCCTTGGGAAATGCCACACGCGTCCCCGTTTGGTAGACGCTAACACTGACCCCATAATGAGTCTGAAAGGAGGCAGCAAAAAAAGAGGAAGCAAAAGAAAACCAAAAGAAACAAGTGAAGGGGTCTGTGTTAGCGTTTCCTGAGGGGGATGTGCGTGTGCGTTTCCGAGGGTCATGCTAATGCATTTCTTAAAAATTCATCAATAGATCTTCCTGTAATTTTTTTATTTATTTGTCTATACTGCCATAGGGGGAAATACTTCAATTTCCAGGGGGAGGGGGGAGGGGAGGGGGGGGGGCAAAAGCCCTACCGAACCCCCCCCGGAAGGACGCATTGTTAGGTTGCAAGTGCGATTTCGTCTAGCAAATAATTATTCGAAATAAATCATTTTGCAGTGCAACATGGTAATGAGAATCAAGCTCTAGATACAGGAGCAGCCAAACAAATATATGAGTGTGCTTAATTTAGCTTTGTCATCTTGTTAGTTTTGATTGTTTGCAAACTATGCATATTACTCTGTCCTAGTACAAAAGTAGCAATTACAATCGTTTTGTTTGTGATATTGCTGGAACAGTATTGACATGCAAGGTCCCACCTTACTCCTTCGTGTCTCGAATGTTGAAGTTGAAGGGAACGAAGACAGTGAGAGTATTGAAGACAGAAAGAAGGATTGTTTAAACAAAAAAACAAAACAAAAAGAATACGAGGCTTGTTTGATGCTGGTTTAGCTCTCTCCTAACAAAAACGAAATGACGTCCCTTCTTGCCCTCCTCATTACCCCCTAGAAATGTTGAGACAACACCCGAGTAGAGATCTACCGTGGCGCCAGGCCGGCGCTCGGTAGGTAATCCGGCTGACCAGGCGATCTTTTAAGATACTGTGTATCTGTTTTTCCTTTATCTGTTGCCTCTATTGAAATTCTTCAATTCCGTGTACAGCATTGTCCTGTCATGTTTTTTTTTTCATAGTCCTTGTTTTCTAAGTTGTTTTCCCCATCATGTACAACATCAACCAACTGGCACAGTTCTCCACCTTATTACAGACCTAGCTTCCTCAATTGCCGAATAATAGTTCAGGCACAGTCGCAAATCTCTGAGCAATGTTATAGAGAAACTTAAGCCGACCTATTTTTCGTTGTGTCGCTCAATCACGCGCTCCTGCCAGGACGTATAATTCGGATATTGAATACATAAAACTGTAGCGATTGTACGCAAAGCCGTGATGCCTTTTTTTGCACAGCCTCGAACACATCAAAAGACGACTTGGTGTGGGGATTTCATATAACATCAGCGTATTCTAGCCTACAGGTCTAGTAATAGATCTATAAGCCAACAACTTTGTCTCCGTCGTACAGTGACAAAGGTTGCGTTTAAAAGCCAGTTTCTTTCCAAGAACTCTGCGTCACCTTGCATTTCTATGTGTTGTAATGGCCAGGTTGGTACCTGTTGCTGACTCGTGCCGAGATGGTCAAGGTGTTGCAGCCGCCGAAGCCTCTGCACAGCCTCTCCTTTCTCGCATTGCACCATCTGTCGACAGCACATTGAAGTAGGCGAGCACCGTCTGCTTAGCTGCGATCGCCCAAATTCGGCGGTGTCGGTAGCGTCCTTCGCCTCAAGAAAATTGAGAGTACTTTACTCGTGACATTTTGTTTGTGCTGGTGCACATCAGCCACTCCAAAGCAAGGCACTGAGGCATCTCCAGAGCATAGCTCTTGTGCACTTACTTGCTAGTGATCCAAGAGCCGTCGTGCACCCACCCAAACACAAGGTAAACATAGGAGTACCAGAAGTATTTCTATCCCCCGTCATGGTGGCTGGAAATGGTGCGAACACCCTGTATATATTTTGACTTCATTGAGAATACTATTTCATCTCCCTGAAACAATTTTGTTGCAAAAACGATCTTTTTCAAAACATATCCATGTTAAGCCTTCTGTCCAGTTACGATAATCATCATCATATTGTATTAAAGTTTCCCCAAGTGAAGCGAGGGTGACCGCATCGAAGTGCGACCTGTTTGGCAGCTTACCTTGTTGACGGTTTTCTGTTTGGAGGCCTAGCTAATAGAAATGGTCAGCAATAACTAGGCTGCCAGACTGCGCTTCACACAGTAACCCCTCGCTTCGCTCGGGGAAACTTTAATATCATCTCAAGCCCGAGCCTCTTCGGATCTGCTGAGGGCTCGCAGCATGCCGGTGGTGGAAACAACCATTTCCCGCTTTGCGTCGACTGCCGCTCTCTCGGCGCACCACCGCTCCGTTTAGAGAGCTCCCAAGCCCCGCCCACAGAGAAAGCTCCGTCCTATCTCAGGCCAGCGACGTCAGTACCTCATTAGATATGGCGCTCTTGCCGTGCGCTCAAGTGTCGATCGACCACAGCAATACTCGTGCTCAAATGATGACTTCGGATCTGCTCTAGAATAACCATTTTGGTGAGCGAGTTTTTCCGACTTTGTCGAACGGTTAGGGCACTGTAATCTGTTGCAGTTTAAAAAAAGAGGGACAAGCCCATCCCACCAAGCTCTCTGCTCGCTGTGATTCCGTGTTTCCTCTTCTCCACTTGCCTCCTCTCCAGCATTCGGTCTGCTAAAGTGGAAAGGGTGGGGGCTTGTAGGAGGAGCTCGTCCTGCTTTCCTGAACCTGCAGGTGAAAATCAGTCCTGCTGATTTCCAGTTTCTTCCGCTCTGGGAAGTGAAAGAGTGTGCTTAGCGTTCAAAGAGCTTAAAGTTGAACGTTGCACCGTATTTAAGTGTTTTAGTATTGTTGCAAACGAAACCCCGCCCTCTCCAACTGACGACAGCTCCCCCTGGAGCCATCTTGCTACGTCGGAAATTGATGAAAGCCGGGTGGCAGAGCGGATCAACCGGTTATGTAAGCAGTTTCACTCATTCATGTGATATTCGCAACGGCATTGTGCGTCAGTGCATTTCAATGAGCCATTTCGTTGCAGTCATCAGGGAGCACAAGGAAAAAGAAGCGGTTCGGTTTTCGGACCTCCATCGAAGACTCCGCTCTCCGGTGAGCATTTTTGAAACGTGCGTTCCCAGTGAGCTAGCTGAGAGAGAGGGCACGGTGTCCCACAATATGAAAGACACATTCGCCGAAGCAGTTGACGCAGTGCTAAGCACTAGCTCTTAAATTTGGCCAGAGCTACTTTAGTTTTAGAGAAAGAATAAAATGAAAGTTCACCTAGTTTCTCACTCGAAGCAATGTAGGCCTTTCTGAAATGAATCCAGCGAGGCCACCAAAAACTGCACTGTAAAATGGGTCTTTGATATTCTTGGAGACTGTACCTTCATGTAGAACAGGGGTTCTCAAACTGGGTTCCAGGGAACACAGGGGTTCCACGAGCTGGTCTCATGGGTTCCGCGAACACCCAAATTGCAACCCCCCCCCCCATGCCGCAGGCTGCGTGGCAGGACCATGCAAAGCACCTTCATCTCACTTCGTACTGACATTGCGATTGATATGGTGGGGATATATGGGAAGCAACGGAAGCAAAATTGCCTACAATTGTGCATCTGTTGCTTCTCGGTCGGCAAATATGGAGGAGGGGGGGGGGTTCCGCGGCAGTTTTTGAGGCTTCCTGGGGTTCCGTGAGGCCAAAAAGTTTGAGAACCCCTGATGTAGAAAAAAGGACCATACAAGCATGAATGACCTTGTTGCCAAGAGATGTTTACTTTTATTCATATCTGTGTAAAGGGAGGCAACGCCTGTAACCAATGGAAAGCCGTTGGAGCTAAGAAGTCGTGCAGACAAATCTCTGGCCTCCTGTGTTCTAGAGATCGAATGTTCTGTGTATACAAAAAGTCAGCTTCACAGCGCTTGTCCTGTGCTCTACTCTCGTTGTCTTCGTCTTTTTGCACGCTGTTCCCAATTTCTTAAGTCATGAACCAACTCGCTTGCATCGCCACCTTAATTCAGCTTCACAACTGCCTTGTTGCATTGTGCCATTTATAATGAGTATTTCTTGAAGCAGTTTTAGTAATGATGAGAGATGACTTGCTCTTGAATACATCCTAGGCTCTGTCTGCCATTATTCGTTTGCTTTGGGCTTATGTTGCATCTTGTTATATTCATGAATGCCATCACCTGTACTGATGACCTTGGTAAGTTCTTTGGGTAGTCTCATTGCCCAAAGCTAACCTTTTGAAAAAAATTGGGTCGTGTGTATGTTTATACAGCCTCAACGGCGACGAGTCTCCCACCTGTAGATGAGAAATTTAGCCAGTGCAGTATAACCGCTACTGGGGTCTTTAACGTGCATCACGCAGTAGTGATTAAACGACCGCACGCCTGTACGATGCTCATCCAGATTGAAACGGGCAGGGGTGGGGTTCTAATTTTATGAAAAAATAAACTAATACTGTATCTTTTTTTTTTTAATTTGTTTTTTGCCATTTTGTGTGATTTGTTCATGAGTACTTTCTCACGTCCCCCCCCACTGTAATGCCCACAGGGCAATGAAGGTATCAAATAAATAAATAAATAAATTGAAGTGAAATAATCCCCACTGTCATTTTGCAGGCCTTGCAAGGTGTGCTGCAGAATCGGGCACTGGTGTTGGCCTTCCTTCTCGAGATGAAAGGCAAAGGGCCCGGTGGAGGGGGACAGTCATCGTCTGGACCTCCCAGCATGGTCAGCCACTTTTTCCTTACACTCTGTTGGATACCTGTAGCTGGTCAAGGATTGGCTGATGGTGGATCAGTGCTTCTACCAAATGGCCAAAGTTCAGAGAAACCATTTTGACATCCCTGGAAGTAGTGCATTGTTCCTCTGTGTCAAGAAATTATACTTAAAAAGTAGTTAGGATATTACACATACAGATTGACACAGGTAGCACAAACATGCATTTTCTTAAATGACTAAAAGGCTGCTGTTAAAACTACAAGTCGGTTTGCGAGATACTTGTGTGACGCTAAAATGGATAGAAAAAATTTGGTATTCGACAGTAACCTACACGAGTAAGTTTGGACAAAGTGCCAGTATCATATTTTGACAAAATGTTTCACTTGGCAATCTCGGTATGGGGTCTAGGTGGAGTTCCTAAAGGGGGTATTCATACAAGGGATGCCTTTCGGGAGGGACGTGCGTGACGTCAGTGATCGGCGGAACTGCTGAAACTCCCTCCCTGACTCAAGCATTCACGCGAACGACGGGGAGCTAAGAGGGATGTCAGTGTTCATCAGATAGGTTTAGCGGTCACATTCTCGACAATAGGGCTGGGCTCGGTGCGTGCTGGCGAGAGTAGAAAAATTGAGGCGGTCATGAAACGGCAATACGAAATTATGGCAGCAGCGCTGTTAGACGCAAAAGATGACGAATTGCTTCCTACTAAATGGAAGGATGGCATTGATGAATATTGAAGACTCTTCAGGTGCCTTGGACGACATGCGCAACAGCGCAAGCCACAACAAGTTATGCGATCCCGATGCCACCGCCGGCATTTTGCTGAGCAAAATCTGGAACGTTACCAGACACGCAAACAAAATACTGCCAATTGCAAAGAGATCCCACGTCAAGGCGCAGCCCAAGCAAAGCTCCCCTATCCCTCTGGAATGTCTGCGTCAGTGCGACTCCATGCAAAAGCATGACATTACCACGTGATTCGCGTCTTGGGGAGCAAAGGGACATATTTCTCCCCCATGTGAATACCCCTTAAAAGACCACTAAAGAGGATTCTATGATCGTCTGTTCTTGGTCATAACTGATTCTACGGGCCCTTAGCACCTTAAAAATTCGAAAATTACAATTACGCGACACCAATTTTTTTGCGCTGTGGTGCACTAAAGTTACCACTCGTGCAGTAGGCACAAGTTTAACGGTGGGAAAACACTGACGATAATCTAATCATCCTAAGACTGCAGGTAAATGAAGGGTGTCAATTCTTTCTGTTGTCTAACCCACTGCCACTTAGGACGCAGCTTCATTCTGGCCCCGCACAACCTTCAAGGTGCGCTCGAGTTCCCGTTCTTCCTCTTAGTCGACTCGTGTAATTTCCAAAATGACACGCCACGTCTGGAAACCCTCTTGAAGGATGCCGAGCTCCTGCCCCTCTCACTCTCTCGGCCGCACGCACCGCAACCCGCCGCTGCTGCCAGTCGTGGAAGGGAGCAACAAAGGTTGTCGTTCGTCCTCACCAGCGAGCCTGCGGCCAGCCTGAGCACCAGTCGAGGTAACCGACGTTTCCCTCGATTCTATTGCACGCCTGGTTTGTGACATTGAAGGTTTCTAAAATGTGAGATTGCGAGTCATTCGATCTGGCTCAACGTCCAGTTTGGCTGTGCCCTGGCTGCTTGCTGGGAAATAGCCCACAACGGCGTCGGAGACGATCGGGCGCTTTGCTGTCCCTCGTAATGAAGACTCTCTGCTCCGTCCATCGCCATCGCTTCCCTGCTTCACCAACACCGTCTAGAACAATAAAACCCGCAAACGGCTTTCCTTACCCCCATGTAACGTTGTCACGCTTGGACGGCATCGATCGATCTTTCCGGAAAAGCCCGCAAGGCCTCTCATCAATCCCACGTTCCACCGCGCGGTGTGGGGAATTTTGGGGCTGTTTTGACGTATACGCTCGAGATGGCTCGTACGCTCTGTACGTCCTGGAAGTGGCACAGTTCCTTCTCTCTTACCACTGCAAGTTCAGAACGCAAACAAAACGCAGCGAACGCATCCCAAAGTCGATACATGCCCTCTTCTGTTGTCGTCCCGCTTTCTTTGCGTTCTAAAATCGTGAAACGCTAAACAAACATCTTTATAAGTACCCCCCTGTGCCGTACATCGGATTACTGTGGTGCTTTGGAAAGGTGATGGGAGGCGCCGCACATTTCCGTCATCTGCTTCTCGCACGGCGGTTGCGGAGACGTCAGAGTGACGTCAAGTTCTGATTGGCTTTGGTATGAAGGATAGTGGGTAGACCTCAATGCTAGATGCCTCGAGGTCTGCCCACTATTTTTTTCAATCAGCCAATCAGAGCTCGGCGTTCTGACGTCATTGCAGCCCCTGTGCAAGAAGCAGATGAATTGTCGCTCCGCATACTGGGTGCGAGCTCGACGCCGATCATTGATTGGACATGAGGCCCAGTTTAATGCCAACGCAGCACTCGTGTCCAATCTGTCTGCTCGATCTTGTAATAGCTTGTAATAATGGAACGGTAGTGTTGACTTCCCGTGATCTTGCGTCTAAGAGGGAAAGAGCCTCTCCAGTCATTCGCCGCCATTTTGTAGCCCCCCCCCCTTCCCCCGACTGCATTTCCTTGACGCCTTCCAGCTAGTGGTGCTCTCTCGGGACATCTTTGAGAAAACGCGGCACTGGTTGAACCACAGGTGTTGAAGATGGCAGGCATAGTAACCCAGTGATTCTTGGTTTGATCCTCACCCCTGCCCATTCCGATCTGGATTAGCATTGTACGGTGTGTGGTAGTGTTTCACTACTGTGTGATGCACGTTAAAGACCCCTATCCTGGCTGTTGAGCTGCACTGGCAAAATTTCTCATCTACAGCTGAGACACCAGACACCTGTTGAGGCCGACTAACTTCCGTTCGTCTAAACATGCATGCGTCACAATTATTAGGATGTTTTGCAAGCCCACTGGCCCCGTGAATGCCATGTTTTTGTAGAAAAAAAAAAGTGATTTCCGTGTTGTGCAGGTTGTAATGACTGGCTCAATGTGTATTCTGCAGAAAGCAGGCACACATTTATTTTGCATGCAGACTGTTCTAAAGAAGCCCCAGAGGGTGTGGATGTGCGACTTCTAACCCTTTCTGGTCCTTGGGCATATTGAACATTTGGCATTAGAGAAGGCTCAAGTTCCCAGCTCAAAAGGTGTCCCGCATGCGTAGATGCACACCTTCTCTGTGCAGCCTTGAGGTTGATGTGCTTGCTTGAGGCCCACTGCTAGTGTCTTGGCTGCAATCTTGTCCAGCCCAGTCTGACGCTTCTCCCAGGGCTATGCGCAAGCTGCATGAAGCACCGATTGTATCAGTCAGCACTTTGTTTAACTTTGACCACAAAGGGTTAATAGGCATCAACAGAATTGAGGCTGCTTGGGGTTCCATTTTCTCTAAGATTACATAAGGAAGAAAAGAATAAGAAAAAAATGGGAGGGCACCGATCGTAAAGTTGTGCCTACCCAAAATAAAAGGATTTATTTATTTACTTATGTACCCTCATTGTCGAAATATCTACATTACAGGGGAGTAGTAAACAGATAGACAAAATGATAAAAATAAACACTTATGGTACATCAGAAAACAACAAGAAAGACGGCATTTTTGAAAGCAGTTGGGTCAGGTAAGGTTGCCATATGGTGAAGAAGGTGGTTCCATTCAACATAAGTGCGAGTTCCCAGCTCACACTTCTGGTAAAGCGTGAAAAATATGCGGTGGGCAATTCTTGTGAATGCGACAGCAAAATTTAATAAAAGATTAATGATAAACACCGGGGCATCCTTATGGGCCACGCGACAAAAAGGGACTGATACCGCAGATCGTGGGCACAACAGTTTTGCATTTCATGTTGCGGTAGACCTGCAAAAACCCGCTACAAACTTGCGTGTTGCAAAAACTGATATCGTGAATGCAGATTATGGACCAAAAAACGTGTGAACCAGCTAAAACTTGCCTGTCACGGGAACAGATACCACAGGTCGCAATAGCAGCAGATTCACGCCTCACGGTGCGAGAGGCATGCGGGAACCCGTAACAAACTCGCTTGTCACACGTGCCGGTACTGCAGATCGCGCGGTTGATGCATTTCCCTCGGTCATCGCGTGATGTCTGACGGAAATCACTGGGTAAGCAGTGTTTCAGAATTCTTATGTTTCAGATATTTATTCAGAAAAACGGGACAGGCGATCCTTGGGGATGGCGCTTATACGGGATTTTACAGTATTGCGAAATATTTATAAAAGGTGATAGACATTTGACGACCCTCGGTTCGAGTCTTTGGATTTTATCGTTGGCTTATACAAACCCTTTTCCTGGTAGAATGCCATAAAAAGACGTGACAATTAGTTTTACAGACTTTTGCTTGCAAGAATAATTGTGTTCACAGTGCATTGGCTTTTCGTGAAGAAGCAATGGCATACACCATCTCGCAGCAAAGAAACATTATGAAATAATTTAAAGGTACTAGGGTATTTCTCTGGGTTCTGAGCGTCATGTAAAGCTATGCTAATATGAGTTTAATATTTGTCTCTATTATTTTGTTACCAACAAAGGTAGCTTCGAGCGCGCACTCGCGGCCCAAGCACGACAGAGAGCTAACAGCGCATGCCAGCGTCTGGGCATTCCAAATAGACACCCTGAGCTTCTCGTCCTTTCATTAGATATAATATATTAAAAATATTCTTTGGTACTAATTTGAAACTTGCGTTCTCAGGACGTTATTGTTGAAAACTTATAATCTGAAATTATTTCGAGCGTTTACCGAGGGCTCATCTAGTTTCCATTGGGAGCAGGTCAAAATTGACTATCATAAAAGAGTTAGGTTGAATTTACGCACGTGCCAATTTTATAATGATGCCAACCGGGGACCGACGTAACTGAGCCGCTTCAGGGCGAAGAACTTGTGTGTGTCCAGGTAAGCCAATGGAGGAATCGATGGCAAAGCGTCGCTCCGCAGCTTGGAGCACATAGAGCGGAAGCTTGTGCTGCGCAGAACCCAGGGGTCCTGGGTTCAGCCCCTAGCCCAGACTGTTTAGATTTGGATGACCGTCATGCCGGTGTGTAGTTGCCTATCACTTATTACTGTGTGATGCATTCCAAAGTCCCCAGGCTAGCAGTGGAACAGCACTGGCTAAGTGTTTTGTACGCAGCGGGGACACCAGACGCCAACTTGGGTTGACTAACTTCCCGCTGGCTAAACATACAGAAACGACAGTTACAGGCGAGCTGGTCGAAATCCCGCACCCCGAGTTCAAAACTGGGGCACAGCCTGCTTTACCTGTTGGGGAAAACGTTGCCTCTGTTTTTGTTACAGCGTCCAGTGCGCACGAGCTGGAGGTGGTGCAGGGGGCTGTGTACTCCCTCCAAGGCGTGAGCAGCTCTGTGGTGCAATTCTGCGACGCCCCGTCGGAACTAATTGTGGATCCAGAGGTGGGGCTCATTTTGTTTTAGATGACCACGCAGCTTTCAACTTTTGTCGGCTGTAGTTGGTATAGACTTGAGGTTTGCTATGTTTAGTAGAGCCCGTTGGCCATGCTTGGGCCACAGACTTTTAACACTGGATGTGTTTTGTCGGCCGATTTCCATGGAGTTCTATAACGGCCAACGAAAAACTGACACTGATAAGTGTTATGCCCATGGGGAACCATAGGAAAAAACTTCAGTCCCCCGGCAGGGATTTCGAATTCTCCACCTTGAGATTGTGTGCCAAGTGCTTTGCCGACTGAGCTATCCAGGCTGGATGGTACGGACCACTCAAAAGTGAGCTCATTCCGCGGCACGTGAATGAGCATGACAGAAAAGGGCGTTTCGCGGCCTTTTCTTTAACACTATGCTATCTCGCGGCATGTGTCAGAAAGGAGAGTGGATCTTTGTTAGCGCTGCCAATCAGATGCCCTTTTCTTCATTGGAAGGCTCATCGCATATTCTGTGCTTACTACTAGTGTCTTTTAGGGGCGAAGCTCCTTAGGGGCTAGCCATGTCCGCATGTCCGTCCGGCGTCCGGTGCTCGTGCTCCTGCTTGTGAGCTCACGTGCTCACGAGCACGCGAGCACATGCTCCTGTAAGGCCAAAAAAAAAATTAAAAAAAATGACGAAAAAAAAAAATGTTTGCGCAGTCGACAGGATTTGAACCTGTGCGGGGAGACCCCAATGGATTTCTAGTCCATCGCCTTAACCACTCGGCCACGACTGCAGGACGAGTAGGGGGCTCTGAGATGTGGTAGCAACTCAAAAGCTGGGGATGTAATGGATGAAACGTTGCATGTAGCCGCTCAACGTCTATACAGGAGAAGGCTCTGCGGTCAAATGCGTATATAATCGCGTTAAACTTTGCATGCGTTGGCTCAACGTTTATAGACGAGAGGGCGCTGCGGTCAAATCCGTATATAACCACGTTCCATATCACACATTCTCTTTCTGACATGGATGAAAACGAACGAAAGGCTCGGCATGCTGCGGTTCAGCGTCTACGCAGACAAGCACCACCAGAGCTTCGCCCCAATCAACATCATTCACCACGTGGAGATGCGGTCAATTTTTCAGCATGATAAAGCTTGTAGAATTTGTTTTCAGTTTAGCTAAGGAGGTTTAGTGTCCTGTAGCAGAATGTGTGGTGGAAGTTCTCCCATAAAGTAATTCTCTCGGTTGTTTCTGCCCTCCAGTGAAGTTTTGTTTCCCAGTCTAAACATAATTCAGTCACAGGTGAGTTAAGCATTGACACCTGATTATGAGCCAGACTAGCTCTTCCTTTTTCCCTAGTTTGCTTATTACTGTTGGCAGAGTTTGTAAGCTTCTGAACTACAGTTAAACCTCGTTATAACGTAATGGGCTATAACGAAATAATGGCTATAACGAAGTAATTGAAATTCCCCTTGAAAGCTTTCATAGAAGCCCATGTATTTAAAAACTCGCTTTAGCGAAATAAATAGCATCTTCGATCAACTCGCACCAGAATCGCCCTGAAACCAGCACAGTGCACAGCGCTCCTCGGTCGTGCAGCGCGAAGTCGGTGCAACATCGAGGACAAACTGCGCCGCGGGCGCCGCGCCGGTGCACCGCGGCGAGCTCCACCTTGCGTCACTTCGCGTTTTGTTCGTTTTTTCTTGAGTAGGTCAGCGCACGGTGCCCGTCTGCTGTCAATGTCTCGCATTATTTTACTCGCGAATTTGACGGTCCCACACAAATGAACATCGTGGACGTGATTGTCGATGGGGTCACGAAGCGGGTGACAATTCCACATGTATATGTTGGCCATCATTGTTGGTTCAAGAAAGAGAAACACCAGATAATAGCCGTACCTCGCTGTGATCGAAACACCTCGCGACGCTTTCCACGAAGTTCGTACCTTTCAGGCGCTTCTTGCCGCCGCAGCAATCGCCGGTAATCGCGGCGATGGTAAGAAGCTCGTCGTCTTGCCGTCAGAAGAGCTGAGGAATTCATCTAGTGCAGCTGCGAGGCGTGTTCGTTTTTGCAAGATCACCATCTCCACAGTCTGCGCGTCTGCTACTCCCGCCATCTTCTCGATTTCCGCGCCTGGCCGCAATGCCTGATGGGACTGCACCCCGGCGCACCGTCGATTTTCTCGGTGCGCGTTGGGGCAGCAAGCCGCACCGGGATAGTGCGCTTCGTTGATCGAGGACGTCCTTTGCGCACCGGTGCACCTGATCGAAGATGAAGGGCGCACCTCGCTGCCCCGGTGCGCACCGGTGCGGATGATCGAGGATGCTAAAAATTAACCGAGTACTGGACTTTATCGAACCATTTCCGCTCCGAAATGGAAACTAACCCCACGACTTCGTGCGAAATGCAATGATATATGACACAGCAGAACGACTTTACCATCAACCCGACGCGATCTCCGCCGCCCCCGGCGTGAAGGCTCTGACACCGCTCCAACTGCCCTGTGGAACACATCGGGAGCGCAGTGCAAGAGCCGTGCAGCGCGGGCACCTGACGCCATCTCTAGGGCGAAGAGACAGCTACGCAGCCCGCTAAAGTCGGCAGCGCCGAAAGGGAGAGGAGGACATGGATGGAAAGATAGGAGACGCGACCAAAAGGCGAAGGCTTTCTCAACCTGCTATCTTGGAGTGCGGTTTGTTCGCGTTTCTTCGGTTCACGCTTCCCTAGTCCGTAGTTGGTCTACTTCACCGTTCCACGGTTCCACTGCACCAAGATGAGTGCCTGCAGCTCCAGCTCCAAGCGAAAGCGGAAAACAGTCTCCCTTGACGAGAAGGAAGCCATACTCCGGGCTGTCGCGGCAGGCACGAAAAAAAGCCAAGTGGCAAAGGAGTTTGACATCGCGGATGCTATCGCACGAGGCATGAAAGGCAGCCGCAAGAAGCTGCGTTCTGCTCCTTCTGAAGCAGTGGAGAAGGCACTGTTTACGTGGTTCCTGGACACGAGACCTGCAAATGTTCCAGGAGTGGAGCACTGCTCCAGAAGAAGGCAAGAGACTTTGCTTGCATCATAGGATTTGAAAGTTTCGTCGCGAGTGCTGGCTGGTTGCAGCGCTTTAAAGAACGCCACGACATCGTCGGCAAAGTCATCAGCGGCGAGTGTCAGTCAGTGGACAAAAAAGAGGCTGCGGCGTGGGTGAAAAGCACAATTGGTCCTTTGTTGGAGCGGTACGACGAGCGAGATGTTTTCAACGCTGACGAGACGGGACTTTTTTTCAAATGCTGCCGCAGAGAACTCTGTCGCTCAAGGGCGATCGTTGTCATGGCGGCAAGCAAAGCAAGGTGCGCATCACTGTGCTTCTTTGTGCCAACATGGACGGCTCGTAGAAGGTGCCGCCATTGGTGATTGGGAAATGCGCAACCCCACGCTGCTTCAAGGGAAACCAAAAACTAAAGAAGACGACCGAAAAGAAGATACTCGGAGTGAACCCAGGAAAAGAACAGATTCGACACACCATGGGGGAGGAAGTGGGGAAACTGGAACACGTTTCCAACAAGAAGGCATGGATGATGAGAGACATTTTCGCCAAATGGCTTCGTGACTGGGATGAAAAGCTGAGGAAGCAGAAGAGAAAGATCTGCCTTTTCTTGGATAATTGCACAGCCCACCACACTAGTGCTGTACTTCAGAACATTTAAGTTTGCTTTTTGCCTCCAAACAGCACGGTGGTAATACAGCCCCTCAACCAGGGTGTCATCATGGCTTTCAAGGCGGACTACAGAATGCGGCTGATTGACAGGTTGTTGATCAACATGAGCCCGAAACGCGAGACCAACATCGATTTGTTTATGGCGATCGAAATGCTTCAAGCCGCTTGGATCAGTGTCACCGCGAGCATCATTGCGAACTGCTTCCGACACGCATCATTTGCCCGTGACGCAAGCGACTTTGGCGACGACGAGTCAGTGGACTTCACCGCTGTACCAGACGAAGCCGCTGCATCGGACAAGGTTGTAGCGACGTGGAAGGCACTTCACGACGCCGGTGTTGTGTCTCAGAAGGAATCGTTCTGCGGCTACGTGAGCGCGGACGCCGATGTGGTGATGACGGAGGAGCTGACTGACATGGACATTGTGCTTGCAGTCACCGGCACGGATGATACGAGTGACGACGACTGCGTTGAGGACAGCGACGCTCCGCGATCTTGTGCGTTCCCCGTGCCGACATCGTCGCAGGCGCTGGACGCGGTGGACTTGCTGCGCCGCTACTTTGGCGTGCGTGTAGACGGCGAAGACGGTTTACGGTTTGCAGCTGCTGCCGAGAAGGCTGTCCTTCGTTTAAGGAAGACGCAGCAGCAAAACATCATGAACTTTTTGGACCCAAGTCGGCATGAAGTGCAAGAATGACTTTTTCCACTAAGAGTGTGTTGTGCAGTAAATGGTGCTGATTTCTGCGGAAAATGCTTGTCTGCTACCAATTTCTCGTCGCACATTATTTCAGGGGAGTTGTCGATACTTTATTGAGGTCGCGGCGGCCTTGCCGTCTCCTGTCGGCATAGACGCACCCGGTGGTAAGTACACCCCCTCGCATGCAATGATTACGATCAAGGTCAAATACGGCTATAACGAAACAATGGCTACAGTCTAAGCTCATTGCAACAGACCTGGTTAAAACAGACATTTGGATATAACATACCAATTTGTGATGTTTGGTTGGTTTTTCTCTACATACCATTGACCCAACTTCACATCTACATACAACATACTCCTCTTACAACAGACCGAAATCTTGGTCAGAAATCAAGGTCTTTTGTAACGAGCTTAGACTGTATAACGAAAAAATTGAGACGCCCCTTCACTTTCGCTATAACGAGGTTTGACTGTACTTCGATTGCGTGCTGCAGACCTGTGGGTGATCTAGAATAATACCTAATCCTTCGCTGGGGAGTGAGAAGTGAACTTTGTTGGTCTAGCTCATGTCTAAGCTGTTTTATTTCTCAAGTGTTAAGAGGAATGAAGAATTTCTCTCCTGTGTTCCTCGAGGTAAAAAGGTTTTTGAGTTCCCGAGGTAGACAAAAGAACCTTGAGTTTTCAACGATGACTGTCCACATTTAATGCAGCTTGAACAAAGATGATTACCGTAATGTTCCTAGAGATTGCCCACCTGAAATCGAGGGTGGATCGAGTGAAACTTGAAGGTAATGGGTGGGCTAGCTTTCGAAGTTCAAGCCCGAAAGAGTAAAGCAATAAACATACCGTAGTCGGTTCCCCTTGTGATCCACTTACATAACTTGTCAGGTGTGCTATCGAAAGGGGAAAGCTCGTTTACAGTCTTCGACTAATTTTTAAAACGTCTTCGTGGGACCGTTACTCATCCCATAGATTTAATGTATAACGACTGAAATTTCAGACGTCATTGAACTCGTTGCTGCACTTTTCAGATTTTGTATTGCATCATTTGTCCGCTAGACTGTCGCCATGAACCGAGTTGCCTTCATTTTACCTTTATGTTGTAACCTCGGTGCCATATTGCGCTGGATTAAGGCTATTGGCGACCTCTCTGCGAAATCGACGGCACCTAGCGGCTAGAAGAAAAAGCTGGAGCGGCAAGTTTGCCCGCCAGCTTTCTTGAGCAAATCAGATTTTCATAGTGCCTGGCAATTTCAAAACAAAGCCGGGAAAGTGAATTAAAAAGGACGCAATTGAAATTGCCAATGGTCGGACGTTTCGGTTTCGTTATAGCTGCTGCAGCTGCCATTCATCCCCACGACAGTCATGGCCCGACTGCTAATTTTTTCATGTCCTTTGTATGCGAGTGCAGTGTGCCAATATGCTTGCTGTACCTACTCGATTCTAACGTGCACCTTTTGTTGGATACGATACCGAAACCCAAGAATAATCATAAAAACTGGGCGCACGTTAGAACCAGGCAAATACGGTAATGGCAAAGTGATCTCGATTGGCTAAGCATTGTCCTCGAGCGGTTCCAAACGACGCGGACGAAGGCCCAGACAAACGTGGCAAATTTAGCCACGTTTGTGGTGAAGAAAGCTCCCCTTTACTGCCAAAGTCACCTGGGCTGTGCGATTTATAGGAGTCGGCTATCCTCTAGTGTTTTGCATGAAGAGAAAATCATGCCTGAAATTAGAGTGGGCTATCTTTTGAGGGTGGGGTATTTCTTTGAGATATCGTGGACATGGAGCACCAACACCGGACACCACCTTTCTCCTAGGGCGTGGTGCCGTCGGACATGCGGTCTGTGACTGGCCGCTTGACGGAGCTTGGGGTGCTGGTGCGACGGATAGATGGCTTCTGCAAGAACAAGCAAGCGAGGCGAGGCCTGCTCTCAGACGCACTCGTGGGTGCTCTCCAGACTGAGCTGACAGAGTACTACCGCCTGCTAGCCCTGCCGGACGGACAGGCGAGTGGGCCTTGCGAAGCGATTATGGTGGCGGCCATTTGTGTACACTTTTAAAAGATTGTGCGCTCTGCCGTACCTCTCCATAGTTAGAGGTACTGAAGGTTTATTCCAGGTGCATCTATTACCACCAGATGTTACGTGTTGGGGAATTTAGATATAACATGAAGGTTCTTATATGGGGTTGTGTAAGAAACACGGTGGGCATTGGGAGCATAAAGCCACAATTGACCGGGCACTGGTCAATTGTGGCTTTACACAAATGCATGTGACGCCGTGATTGACCGCTGCCCAGTCGGGTCCGGTCATATTTTTCGCACTGGCGACCTGGTGGGCATTTGTTTATGCTAGTGTATGACTCGATTCAGCCTCCAAGGGTTATCACTCGTTCGGGGCCACGAAAAAACCTTCGCAAGCGTGCCATTTTGCAATCACCGCCGAGCTGCGGCGCACTTCCATAAAGCGGTTTTGGCGGGGCACGTCAATGCTGCTGCACAGGTGGTGCAAGCGCATTCGGCTCCAGGGGGAGTGTGTCAAGAAGAGAGGGATTATTTGCCCATCTCTAAGCGGCCGGTATCTGCAGTAAAAACGTGAAACATAAATCAGTATAGTGCATCCCTCGTACGTGCTCCAGTGTACCAACAGCGCGGCAACTTGCTAATTAGCTGTCACTATAATCGCTGAGAAGGGAGAACTGCAGGGAGAGGCCTCAGTCTCGCCTCCAGCAAGAGCTTCCTTCCCTCGACGATGCTTCAACCTCTCGTGAACCTCGAGCGCGGGTGTTCGGCGGGCACCTTGTGATTACATTACCGTTATTATTACGATTAGTGACGTATGCACAGGGTCGGCGCAGCAATAGGCTGGAAAGGGATCATTTTGTGCATGGATTTTAAGCGCCGCTTTCTCTCGTTTGTGGTCGTTCAGATCCAGGGAGCAGGAGAACCGGCAGACGGTGCGGCACGCTACCCGCTGACCCTGCACAGCCTGACCGTGATGATGATGGAACCCTTGGCCACGCTCAGGGTTCTGGCCAGTCTGGTGAAGGCTTGCCAAGGTGAGCATATATTGTGAGAATTTGCATGCCACCGCCGGCGATCCTGCTCCCACGTGGTCTGCGGCCAAGCAGAGCAGGCAGGGCCCATCCGTTAACTACCGTAAAATACTGAGCATCCGCACATTCCCTACTAAGTGCCCACCCCAAAATTTTGCAACATCTGAAAAAATATGCACAGTAGATATATAGGTAAAATTAATGACCTAACAAGCGCTCATTCCCCAATTTTCGTGATTATCTTCATATTTTGAGTGGGCGCTTGCTCGGTATTTTTTGGTATGTGCTCAAAATATAAATCAAACACATACATGCATGGAACAATTGAGGAGCGGAGTTCCGCTCCTGTTTATTAAACATTCAATAAACACAAGGCCATCTATGTCTATCGATTGCGCATGGGCTAACTACGGTAGCAGTACAATTGTCCCATGCCACACTGTTCACAGAGAGTTATAGGCCTGATCCGCGGGCCGACACTTGGCCCGCAACACTTGGCCCGTACCCGTGGCATTCGCCATCAAAACACCGTAACTGCGCGACCTTGCGCTAGCCCAAGTCTTATGCTGACTTCCCGGGGGAAAGAGATGGAAGCGCACCCCTGGTGCACCGTCTTTTATAGCTGGTAGGCAAGGGGTTTCTCCCAACCACTGTCGGAGGGCACCGAAGCGCCCTCTATTGATCAGAAGGGCAAACGAAGGTCAAGAAGCGACTTCACTCTCTCGAATCGCCGTGCGAGCGCGAAGCCAGGGAGTCTAGCACCTCGTGAAATCGCGTGGCACCGCAATATAAGCGAGGGACATATTGAGCGCTCACCCCAGCAAACTTCCGAACCCACCGAGCTAACCGAGGTGTTCCTCCACGTTGCCTGCTTCTCTGAGAAGCCAGTGCAAGGCGGTGAAGCTTTTGTGCGTTTGCGTCCGTGCGAAGTGGGGAAGCTCGATGCGAGAGCACCGGCGTGAGGCGGACTTGAAGAGAGTAGCGTGGCTGCTTTAAAAACGACAAGCTCCGGCTTATGTTGAAAAAAAAATAAACCTTTGGGCAGGGGCTGTGCTTGGGCTCGTGTTTGGGCCGGGCTCATGCTGGGTGTGACGATATGAACGGGACTTACACGAAGAAGACGAGGCTTTTAAACGTTCTAAAAGCGAGGTTTTAGCCTCGTACTTGTTACAGTAATTCCAGAAACGCAGGTGAAATTCGGTTCTTTAAATGCACTGAGCAAACAGTACATCTTTTTTCAGAAGACCATCTTGTGCCGTGTTCATTGGGGCCAAAAGGGTGCCATAAAACGACGCAAGTCAACAGAAAGTTTCTCGTTAAAATTTCAACTGTGACAGAAAGAGAACAACGACTTTTGGCTCTACGTGCAAACAAAGACGAAGATGCGCTCAACACAATATGTGCTCATCATTATCATACTTACGTAAAGAAGTATACCACACTTCTGGCTTCCAAGTTCTGTATGGACCCGTTCCTTGAAGATACCAGGAGCCGGCGTGGGACATCAGTTATATCACTAGAGCTTGCGATAGCTCTGCTGATCATTGAAGCTTGTTCCTGGAGAAAGGTTGTGCCCCGGGTGCAAAGTTCGCTGCTTCCAAATGGACGCGAGGTTCAAGCAGACTACTGACACGCTTACTGAAGAGATGACCTCCTCTGAAATTAGCGACCAGGAAGAAGCATTCCCCTCATCGTTGAGTCTCAAATTTTCAGCAGTTGGGGAAATTCCTCTGCCCATGGGGCAGAAGTACGGACAAACAAATACGGATATGCAAACGACGCTGGACAGTCGAAGCCGGAATGTCAGTAACCTGACCAACACTGCGGACGTCAACGTCTCGTCGCCATCTAGACCAACACCTAGTTATGAGTTCCTGACAGACGACTACAGACGGCTCATGGAAGACGTCAAGAAGCGCTTTGGCGAAGAAAAAGACCGATCAAAAAAGATTTCACTTTTGACCCTGGCCCCGAGCTCGTGGTCACGAAAACAGATCTCGCAGTATTTTGGTGCCTCTGAAAGACAGGTTCGTCTTGCCATGTCAATGAAACAAGAGAAGGGCATCTTGAGTTGCTCAACGCAAAGGTTGAACAGACCACTAGACGAATCAACTAAAAGCTCTGTCAGAAACTTTTATGAAGACGAGCTTGTTTCCATCTGCCTTCCAGGCAAAAAAGACGCCGTTCGTGGGAGCCAAGAACGATTGCTTTTAATGAACCTGAAGGAAGCATATGAAGAATGGAAGAAGAAGCAACAACGGAGTGAAATGCGGGTTCTCAAAGTTTGCTGCCTTACGGCCCAAGCACTGTGTGCTTGCTGGAGCTTCAGGAACGCACTCAGTCTGCGTTTGCCTTTATCACCAGAACCTGAAGTTACTTCTTCACTCATCTGGTCTGGAACACACAGTTGATTCCTTGGTTGGAATGACAGTGTGTGACTTAAACAATGAAGACTGCATGCTTGGCAGGTGTAAGCAATGCCCAGGCATTACGCACGTCGCACCTTTGCTTATGAACTCCGCAGCCCTTGACCCCGACTTAGTGAGCAACGTTACCGTCTGTCAATGGGTCAGTGGAGCACGGTGCAAACTCGAGACAATGGTTCTTACGTCAGAAGAATTGTCCGAGCGGTTGCTAGATATGCTGAAAGAACTAAACACACATCACTTCGTGAGCAAGGTTCAGGCGCGTCATCTACGCGACTTAAAAATGCGTCTTACGCCAACAGAAGCAATAGTGCTGCTAGATTTTGCTGAAAAGTACAGCTTTCTTGTTCAGGACGCTCCACAATCATATCATTGGGACACTACCCAAGCTACAGTTCATCCCGTCATCGTCTATTTTCGTCCACCAGATCGTCGTGACGAGCTCCACGTCATATCATACGCAATGATATCTGACTGTTTGGACCATAACACCACTGCAACGGTGTCAACTTTCCAGAAAATGTTCCTGGATGACTGGAAAGCCCAACTGCCTCACGTAGAACAGATTCATTACTTCTCAGACGGTGCGGCGTCTCAATACAAAAACAAAAAGAACTTCGTAAACCTCTGTCATCATGTGGAAGACTACAACCTCAGTGCAACATGGAAATTTTTGCAACATCGCACGGAAAAAGTGCCTGCGATGGAGTGGGCGGAACTGTGAAGAGACTGGCAACGAAGTCAAGCCTACAAAGACCATTCAGCGGACAAATTTTAACACCACTAAATCTCTTCAACTGGGCACGCGACAACCTGACACAAATTCGAGCGATCTGGGTGCCGGAAAGTGATGTTCAGGCGCGGCGAGAGATGTTCTTATCCCGGTTCAATGTCGCTCTACCTATCCGCGGGACTAGAGAATTCCATTACTTCGAGCCAACCTCACTGACCGAAATGAACGTCGGCTTTACTTCTCTTTCAAGAACAGTAAACGTCACGACGGCGTCACGTCCTCAAATCGACTGTGTCTGAGAAGATGAGATAGAGCCAGTATTCTCCCTACCCATCATCAGCTTGAGTGCCCGCCTTGGGGCCGACGAGCTGGGTTGGCTTGAACTTCAAAAATTTATTTTTCGCGTTTAAGAAATAACACTTTTTCTAACACTGCCTATTTGATGTCTGGGTTCTAAATTACGTATTGCCTTTGTCAGTATATTTTTAGACCGACCACCTCATACCGTTATTCTTAAGTGAATGTTGCACTTTTTGCGCTATTTTCAAGATTGGCGATTTTTTCCTCAAAACACCGCGACAAATATTGTACAAAAAATATTTTTATAGTGAACTTCAATCCAAGTGCTATCAATACAAGTGAAATTTATGCCTGATAATTTTGCCCTTTTACGAGGAAAAAAAGGTGAATATCGGCATTTTAGGCGATTTTTAGTGCCACAAAATGCAAGAAAAGTTTGAAATTACATGCAAGTATCTATTAGGGCATTTAAAGGGACCTATTTAGTTACTAAAAACAGTGTTATTTTACAGCCTAGTTTCAAAACTGCCAGGAAAAAAATGCCGTCGATAGCTTTTGAAATTAGTTGTTCGCAATAATCAAGGGGTCGCCAAAAGAGAAAAAAAAATTTTACTGCAAAAATATATTGGAAAGGGCACTTTTACGTCGCCCTAAGTGCCTACAATTTTTTAAAACCAAATCCGTGATGGTCGATTTAGGGGCTGGATCGTTTGGCGTGGAATGACCCCTCTTTCTCTGGGGAAGCTCTGGGTGCACTCGTTTAACGGAGCGGAGCACTGCTGTATGTCTGAACAAGTGATCTTTTACCCTGCCGGGAGTAATATGGAGGCACTTGAGGAAGAGGTTTGACTGGCACTTGTGTCCAGTCAGTGAAGAGACGAGCGCTACATCAGCGTTTGGCTGGCGGTCGGCCCATCGACTCCTGTTGTTGGCACCTAACCGGATATGGTTAGGTCCCAACCATATAACTAGGGTGTGTACTTTCCGGTATTTATTTGTGAGAAAAATCGGCGGATGTTTTTCGGTGTTTATTTATTTTCGAAACACCGGTGTATTTCGGTGGAACGTCTCACGACGAGGCTAAAATCGGTGATTATCGGTTGAAAAAAAAATGCGATTGATCACAGGCAGAGAGTTCCAATCTTATTCACATATTTCATACACTTCTCGAGGAAGCAGCTATTTCTCACACTTGGTGTATATAGTAGATGCAAGCATACTTCGAGAGGCTTGCATCCGTCATGGCAGCACGTTCCTTGCAGTTCACAACCCGCAATTTTGAAAACGCACGCTTCACATTTGCGCTGGACACAGGAAATCACAAAATGTCCAGCGGTGCTGAGGACAGTAGTGGCCAGTCAGGTAAATGAAGTTTGCAAAATAACACTGGATCAACGGTGCTAGTCACAGCATACTGGCGGTAACAAAGAAACTCTGAATCTAGGTCACTCAGCTTGCGCTCGTCTCGGAGGACCAGCCAATAGATATTTTCATAAGACACAAATCCCTCTGGTAGCTCCACTTTTATGCACGGATTAACAATTTGTACGCAGAACCAGAACGACGATTCATCCATGAAATCTGTAGCGTAGTCATCCGGAGCTTTCCGCTTGCGCCCCATCCTGGTGGCCTTCTACTCCGCGTGACGACGATACTTGAAGTGTTCGACGAAGGGAAGCAAATCTCACGTTGAGAAAACCCGCAGACGCGGGACGGACGCGCCTTCTCAAACACGTCTGGAAGTTTTTTTTACAGAACAAAACCCTTTTTTCGTTTCCCCAAAGGCCCATGGAAACTAAACAGACAACAATGAACGCATCTCAGTTCTCCAAGGTCAGTAGCCCTGTATGACACAAATGTTGGCAGTGTCTTCCAGGAACTACAGCACAGCAACCTCTGAATACATGGCTTACACCGACATCACTTGGCCAGACACAATGGGGAAAGGGCACTTGAGAGCGTACCCTCCATTGCGTTAATTTTTCCACAAAAGGGGGCCATGGGAGACACAATGGGGGAAAGGCGTGTGAGAGCTTAGCTTCCACTGTGTTAACTAGACGCTTTTGATCCCCCAGAAAGGAGGGCGAAATAACACATTTGACGAACCTCTACGGGGAAAGGGTTTCGCTAGGTCGGAAACATGTAACGACCGGTGTTTTTCGGTTTTAACCAGGGCGAAAATGTTCAACCACCGGTGTTTTTCGGTTCTAACAGATTTTGTATTTTCGTCACCGACGGATGTTTATCGGTGTTTTTCGGTTAAAACCGGAAAATACACACCCTACATATAACACATTCTGTGTCAGAAAGTAAGTCACTACTACTTTCAAGATCCTAGTCTCAAGTTACAACTTTTCTTACACTTCAGTCAAACTCAGTACAAATGAAGCTAATATCAAATCATAATTACCAAAAAATTACACCATCTTCCCGAGGGGAACCATGGGGTGATGCGGAGCATCGCGGATCGTAATTAATTTATTCCCTTCTTGACTGATTTCTTTTGGCCGGCCGGATTTGGGCTGCGGCGGACGCGAGCGGCCGAGAAACGCTAGCAGACGACAGCCGCAGAGTTGCGGGGAAAGCCCACCCCACTGGAAAGCCCTGGCGTGGCGCTGCGACCCGCGCGCCCAAAACTATCCTCCTTTGACTCCTCCGGGGGAACGCGCGCTACCGCTGCTTATATTCACACTTGAAGGAGAGGAGACTAGAGGAGGAGAGTTGCGCGTGCGCGCGCGGTGTGAGTAGAAGCGAACGAACATGCAGTGCACGCAGCTGGTAGAGCGAGGGAGCGGAGAGAGTAACGCGCAGCTGTTGGAGATAGGGAAGGAGAGTTGCGCGTGCGTAGTGCGAGTGCGGACTACGACGCCGCGGGACATAGCCCCGAGCAAGAGATGCTCCACATCTAAAAAGGCTTATTCATTTTCAAAACAGCTGTTTCTCGAAATTTCTGTCCGGCTGCTTGCCCCTTTTCACTCGAGCACGGAACTTTGGGATATCGGAGACAAAACGCTCGCAGTCGCGGAGTGCCTAGCCAGAACAACCGAGGTTGATTAGTTTTCAGTTCATTCCCGCTTATGCAAAAGGGGCGAAAGAGATTTGCAAGTAATTAAGAAGTCAGTGTAAGTTACTCACGAAAAGTACCCAAGTACGAAGTACTGACTTTTTGAAAGTACTACGTATTTGCAATCTACCAAGTTACTCCCAGAAGCATTTAAGGATAAAGTAACTCGAGTAGAGATTAAGTGACGTCCGTCCCGACCACAGGTCTCAAGGGGGCATGCTGGCATCCCGGATGCATGCTTTCCTGGCTCACGGGGACCCCCAAGTCAGTGCCCTGGTGCGGAGGCTTCTCGTTGCGGTGAGCTCCCATTGTTGATGCAGGCCATATTTGCTAGATGCACGAGTACATGGCTGTCATATTTCTTATTTATGAACATGAAACCTTCCTTGGCTAGGTGTTCGTCATTTTGTGAAGCCCAAAATTGAAGCCTGGATGAAAGCGTGGCCGTGAGGCTCGACACTGATTGCTTGACGGGTGGGAGAGGAGGAGTGAGGTGTCTGATGCTGATTGGTTAACGGGGAGGTCATGTGACCAGGGGTGGAGTGAGGAGGAAAGGTAGGCGAGGAGGCAGAGGAAGAGGGGTTAGAAGGTTCTGGAAGATCACCAGGTTTATCATTTCAAGTGTACACATGCCACGTCTTAAATTGCCATGAATGTAGGCGTCTGGCTGAATGGGCTAGACGTGAACGTGATATAAACGTTTGTTATGCTAGAACATTTCACGTATATGCAACACAATTCCCTAGCAATTTTCCATACATTTTGTTTATTTCTTGAATACCCTCCAGACCACAAGAGCATTACATACAAAGGGAAGTGGGTTACAGGCATAGCAAACAGAAACAAAAATACTACAAATTATAAGGATGGAAATAATTATCTGTTAATAAAATACTAAAATAGTGACAGTTAAAGGGAAAACTAAACTGGTGCTTAGGTGATGTGACATAAATTTTCCGACGAATTTAGCTGGGAACCTAAATTTGTCTGTAGGTCCCATGACGTCAGGTCACGTGACATCAATTTTCCCGCCAAATATAGCGGGGAAACTGAATTGTTGCATAGGTCACTTGACATAAATGCTCCGCTAAATTTAGTGGGAACCTGAATTTGTGCATAGGTCACGTGATGTCATCACGTGACATTAATTTTCCCGCCAAATTTAGCGGGGATACTGAACTGGTGCATAGGTCATGACGTAAATTTTTCCGCTAAATTTAGCGGGGAACCTGAATTGGTGCATAGACCACGGGACATTAATTTTTCGCTAAATTTAGCGAAGAACCTGAAAAAAATGGCCAGGAAATATGATACCCATATAGCATAAAATCTGGAGTAGTAGGCTAATAACGCTATCTTATTAAAAAACACTGAACCTAGGAAAAAAACTTTTTTTCTACCTGGTTTGGACGGGCATGTCTCAAAATAGATGTACATAAAAAGAATGTTTTTTTTCCCAACATTTATGCTACAACAAACATTTTTCGATTTGTGGGCAAAACCGAAATTGTACTTCTGTGGGATGATGATGATAGCATTTGTACTTAACCAGTGTGCGCTCTGAGGTCCAGCGAACTTTGAGCGCACACAAGTTGGGTTCAGACGTTATCATTAACCCACAGAAATACAGTTCCGGTTTCTCCCGCAAATCGCGAAATTTGTGTTGTAACATGAATATTAGGCCAAAAATTTTTTTAAATATTTTTTGACAAACATTTATTTTGAAATTTGCCCATCCTAACCAGGTAGAAAAAGACTTTTTTTCCTGGGCTTAGTGTTTTTTTAAAGGGCAACTGTGGTCAATATTTTTTAATTTTTTGGGATTATGATTGTTTTCATCCAAAGCAGTGTCCCTGAATTACAAGGTATAATTCAAAAAGAAAATATTGTGTGTATTTTTTTATAAATATCAGGGCTCAAAATTTGGTTTCGGTGTCTACGGCAAAACCAAAACTATCTGCTAGAGTGATGGCAACAGCGATCATCAGCGTGACGTTACAAGGGTGCTGCGCCAGTGTTCCTTGACTAAAAGCTAACCCGCTTGCTGCGCGCTAAAGAGCAGCTGGTCGCATAATCGATTTTAGTAGAGTATGCAGCTTCACTTGGACGTAAAATTTTGGCTGCGATGATATTTGGTTCCAGTAAAGTGATGCCAGTCATTTATTTTGGTTTTGTTTTCAACCGGAGTTGCCCTTCAAAGGGGTACTGATTTGAAACTTGGATATACCCTTCGTGTTCAGAAATAAGTTAAACGTGATCAACTCCATCTGCTAATGTCAATCACATGCTTGTATTTCAAACGGATGGCTGTATTTTTCGCTTCTAAATGTTAGATTCTCGTCAACGCTTAAAAATCAGCCATCGAAGAGAGTGGTGCGTCTCGAAATATCCGTCACGCCCACGGCTTGCCCATGACGTTGTCGGCCTCTCTATGGCCGAAGCGTACCGTATTTATGAGCGTTGACACTTAATGGTGTCAACACGTTAACTTCGCTTAGTCTGAGTGCTTGAGGGCTTTAACATATTACCGGGAGATTGCGGAGCCAGCTGAGTCGTGCGCGCTATTACAACACGTAGTGCATCGTCTGCTTCGTGACTTGGCTGGTATGGCGACATCGGCAACGTCAGTTCCGGGTGTGAGCTCGCTGCTCCTTGAACGGGACGACATCGTCGCGAGGCGGCTAAAGTACCTCTCTTATCTCGCATGAGGCGAGGTGCTGGTAGATTTCCGACCTCGTGTTGTCTAAGTTGAGGGCAGGATCATGTGTGACATTGGTAGGACGAGGCAATTGCTGCTTACCTGATTTACCACCGACTGATCAAAACGACTTCAAGGCGTCATACCTGTTGGTGTCCCTCGTTTAATAAAGCGAGCAGGGAAGTTGGTCGAGTCTGGTGAGGCAGCACAGAGGTGGCATTGCTCGAGAATTTCACGTGGCATATCGCATTAATACTGCACCATAGTCACGCCATCGTGAAGAAATGCGTACACCACGACGATCCTGTGACATTCCTTGTCACAAGGGTGAACACTAAACGAACCAAGGGAAGGCATTGGCATAGGGGAAACTTGCGCCGGTCACGATGGGAGCGCGATTTTTCGGGCGAAGGCACAGAGCAGAGAGAACACGACTGTGCAACTCTCACATCGTCACACAAAAACTACCATGGAAAAAACGCTTTCATCGCCATGATTTTTCAATGCAACTTGTCTCGATGCCGAATGCGAAACGAATAAAGAGAAGCGATCGGCAAAGCTTCGTCGGTCTTGTGCAGCGAGGCTCACGCGATCGTCCAGATGGGGGCACTTAGCACATCCATGGCGACTAAGTTGGACGGTGAGGCGATCGCTGAATTCTCACATCGTCACGCAGAAGCTACAGCTCACAAAAGCAGATACCGGCACAGCTCTGCGACATAAACCCAGGTAACTTCGAAAGGTTGGCGTCCATCGGTGAGAGCGACGTTAAAAGCAGCGCGTGCCATGTTGAAAACTATAGTTCATCAGCCCCTGATGTCAGTGACTTCAAAGAATGAGTGGAAGTGATTGGCTGGCGGAGTGAATTCAAGGTGGCCAACTGTGCTTTAGCTTTCTTCACCAAACCTTCCGTATTACGTTCTGTACTAAAATTAATTGATGGGCTAGTTGGTTAAACATAGTAAACGAAAAATAGTGCAAGAACATGGTAGAAAGAAAACAGAGACAGGAAAGAGCACTCTTTCCTGTCCCTGTCCTATTCTTACCATGCTCTTGCGCTACTTTTTGTTTATTACGTTCTGGCCTAGGTAATCTGTACTAGGGAGCATACTTCCCATGTAGTTGCGCCGCCATCGGAGGCCGATGCCATCACAACATTCCATTGAAGCTGCATAACCAACAACCAGGTGGTTCTGCAGCGAAGCTGTTATGCACTAGGATCTGGGAAAAAATGTGTCTGCGGATGTTGACACGAAAACTCCCCATTGGTCGTGGCAAATATGAATAAATAAAAAGAGGGGGTGGGGGCAACCAGCATGAGTGCAAGCCTTCCTTGGCATTATTAAATAGGTCCTGGTCCTTTGTTATTATCTCTAGGCATCGTCCTCGAGGTCGTTCTAGGAATCGTCCTAGAAGTCGTCCTTGAAGTCGTCCTTGAGGTCATTCTAGACGCCGTCCTCGAGGTCGTTCTAGAGATCGTCCGGGAGGTTGTCCTCTCGGCATCATCCTCGAAGTCGTCCTAGAAGTCGTCGTTGAGGTCGTCCTAGACGTTGTCCTCGAGGTCGTCCTAGAAGTCATCCTTGAGGTCGCCCTAAAAGTCGTCCTTGAGGTCGTCCTTGAGGTTGTCCGAGATGTCGTCCTAGGCATCGTCCTCTTGGCATTGTCCTCGAGTGTCGTCCTAGAAGTTGTCCTCGAGGTCGTCCTAGAAGTCATCCTCGAGGTCGCCCTAGAAGTCGTCCTCGAGGTCGTCTTTGAGGTCGTCCGAGAGGTCGTCCTAGAAGTTGTCCTCGGGGTCGTCCTAGAAGTCATCCTCGAGGTCGCCCTCAAAGTCGTCCTCGAGGTCGTCCTTGAGATCGTCCGAGAGGTCGTCCTAGGCATCGTCCTCTGGGCATTGTCCTCGAGGTCGTCCTAGAAGTTGTCCTCGAGGTCGTCCTAGAAGTCATCCTCGAGGTCGCCCTAGAAGTCGTCCTCGAGGTCGTCCTTGAGGTCGTCCTGAGAGGTTGTCCTAGGCATCGTCCTCTTGGCATTGTCCTCGAGGTCGTCCTAGAAGTTGTCCTCGAGGTCGTCCTAGAAGTCATCCTCGAGGTCATCCTAGAAGTCGTCCTTGAGGTTCCAGATCGTCCTCTAGGCATCGTCCTAGACGTCGTAAAAATATCAGCTTTGCTGGTCCTCCATCTTCACGTGAAGTGGAAGGGCTCTACAATGTTTGGTTAGTGTTTAATTCAGTTTAAAATATGTTTTGCTGCATATTCAGATGAAATATTGATGTTTCTGAGGTTCTACTGCTACCTACGTCATGTTGAAGCAAAGCAATGAGCTGCAGATTTTAGTTTCCGTACCCTTTTAACAAAGTTATCAGTGAAAGTGGGGTGGGCGCTTCCCCGGTGTTTCACGGTAATCATTTTTGTAATGATTTTGCAACTACAAGCAATGACTTTACAACAACAAGCAGGTTTGTGCCATCCAGACCAAACTTCACCCAGATTGTCCTCTTGATTGTAGCTATCTTGCGCGTCGCTCGTAAAACATAGAGGGTGCGAGCGACGCCCCTACAGTGTCAGTTTTTCTCGCTGACGAATGCCCAGTGTGAAACGGTGTGATCACGACAACCATACTAATAGAAGCGATTTTAAAAGCCAAATCCATTTATGGTCCTCACAGGGTAGAACATCAAGTTCACAAACTATGCAAGTTTTAAACTTGCATAGTCTATGAACCGAAAAACACTGTAGTACAATTGTTTCCGTAACCCTAGAGAAATCTGAAGTATGCACGGAGTGCAGGGGGTTCCTCTCAATCACAGCCGGGCTAGAGTGAAAAGGCACGCTTTCTTACGACCTTCATGTGTGGAGGTGGAGTTTCTCCCCAGCACCGCTGCTCGGTAGGCTTGCCGCAACCTCAACTCCCCTTAAAGAGGCATCTCAACCTCACCATCTGGGCCTCTTCTCTTCGGTGTCCAATGGACCCTTTTTGAAGGTCCATCGAGCAACATTGATGGCCGCCATTTCTTGGGCATGAAACGCGTGATTGGATCCGAGTCTTCGCCGAACGCTGACGCAGCACTTGTTTTCGATACGAGCTTAGCTGAGTTTACGCCGAGCTATGACGCAGCCCTCTTGTCCAATATGTGCAAGAAATGGCAGACAGGCGATGGCCAGGACTTTTGTAAGAGGTTTATTGGAGGACTTTCCAGACGAGTTAGGCGTACATGCCATTAGGCCATCTGCCGGCAGGGACTCTTCGTCTTCTCAGAAAACAATTTTTTATGAAAAAGTATTCTTTTATCGTAAGCCAAAAGTATTTCGGTCAGTGCACCAGAGTCGTTGAGTACATTGGTGCACATTTTGAATCATTGTGGTTGGAACAGATGTCCAGGGTGGTTGAGGCAGTATTGAGAGGAATTGTGTAGTCATGCCCCCACGCTACTAGAAAAAATCACATTGCTCCTAAGCAAGGAAAAAAACCGTAAGGAAAGCCACTCTCTAGCTCAGCATGTCTCAACACGCTGCACTGCACTGTTAAGCGTACAAAATGCATGTACATTTGCTGCTTTTATTCAGGTGCTTCATCCCTGGTACGGCATGCTGTGTCGCTGGGTTCAGACTGGCCAACTGGAGGACGTCTATCACGAGGCAAGTTCGTCCCCCAAGAAGAAATCTGGTATCCCCCGTATTATAGGCATGGCCTAAGGCGGCCATTTATTCGATTCTTATACACATTTGCAAGTCCGGCTTTAGGGCGCTGCCATCTTGCTCGGCTGGGGTGCGCTTGGACGAGTCATAATCCGATTGCGAAGCTTTGCTAAGGCGTAATCGGATTATGGCCGCGCCAGGCGCACCCCACTGAAGAGATGGCGGCGCTCTGAGACCGGACCTTCAACGTGTATACCCTTACTAGTGATGTACCGAATCTCCCAAACTTCAGATTTGGCAAAGTTTGGCAAAGATTCGGCGAAAATTTGGCGAACGTCTGCGCATGTGTGAGAATGCGATGGGGCCATGGATTGCAAATGTACGCCGTGCAGTTACCATTGTACAGTGTACAATGGTACAGTGTACCAGCGGTTGCGGTGAAGTGCGGATTAGGCGACTTGGTAACTGTGCATTTGTTAGCCTTTGTGAGTGTGGTCCTCTTCAGTAATATTTTTTGCCTCAAGAACAGATTGACCAGGAATTGATGCACTGCGCAAGTGACAAATGAATCGGTACATTCTGGATAACGTGATTTTAATTTTATCTTTCCAGTGATGCAACGAGGTAGTTGCAGCATTGACTGACAAGTACTTTAAAACACTCCTTGCAATTAAATCAATCTCTTTTCCGGCTCACAAGTAGTTTTTTGCCAAAACAAAATAATATTGCTTTTTAATTAGCGTTGTTTCGCTTGTGTTGCCTCTTTGCAGTGCACCGGTGCTCGGAAAGATGCGCATTCAACGGGGCCGCAGGAACAAAAAGAATGAATTACACAAAAAAACACAGTTTGAATTAAGTGGCTTATGAATACAATAAAAACATAGCGGGACAACCAAAGTTTTGAAATTTGTTTGAATAAACCAAAAGTATGCAATATCCGAGTGTGAATTATCGCGAGCGTACTGTGGAATGATGGAGGTTTAAGGGGAAAGTGAAGTGGTTTCGTATTTGAGAAAAAAACTTCAATGGCCTTCATTCGGCCTCCAGGATCACGAATATCGAGATTGTTTTTCAATTTAATGCACGGAGGCTACAGAAATTAATTTTTAAAGCACCGCCAAAGCTCCTCCTTCCCGGAGCGTGACGTCACACTGAAGTTTTCGGAGTCTCTGCTCTTGCACATCTTCAGCACCTGTCAAAGCTATGCACACGCACTCTTTTTAATCTTCCAAGAGGTCAGAAAGAAACATCACGACTGATATCAGTGCGGAGATATATACCTGGCAAGCTTGCAATTGTACGCGCTGCCCACACGAGTGTCACGCGCTTGGCGGCCCAAAGATCCTAGTATGACGTTGTAACTGATCGGAGGTTTTTGCGTTTTCTTGCGCTTAGTTACATCTTCGGGGAAAACGAACGTGCTATTAAGATTCACGGAATAAAAATACGCCAAAATTCACCTCTTACTCGTTTTTTCTTTTTTTTTCGAGAAGTGTTTTAGTTTTTCTTTAAGTGTCTTGAGGTAAAGGTGCATTTTAGTTTCTAAGAATAAAATAAAATGAAAAGCTGCTGGAAACTGCACTCCTAAGTCATGAAAACAAGGGGAAAATAACTTTTGCTGCTTTCTGGGTTTTTTTTGTTCTTTTTTTTAAAGTCACTTGAAAGAAAAGTTTAGTAAACATTAAGGACAATTCTCTCTGCCCTAGTGTGCTGTGAATTCGGAAAGGACCTTGCAATACTACATATGTTACGAGCGAATAGGGGCAACAGTACAGATAGAAACTCGGGGTAGTGCGTGGCGACATCACAGTGTCAAGCTCTGGTCGGAACGATTAGGGGTAGACTCAAAGCTATCTGCCTTTGTTTCTAGTCACCGTTCGAACGCATTCAAACAGTGAGTATAGACAAACGCAGCTTGCTTCGTGTCTACCCCCTAATTGTTCTAGCAAGAGCTCAACACTACGATGTCACCGCGCGCTTTCGTCTCCTCCTCTCCCTCACTTTCTATCTGTATGGACTTCATCTTCACAGTGCGTACAAACACGCAGCTCTCCTCGGTAGTCTAAAAGTAAGTAATAATAATCTCTGCTCACACACTGCATATGCACACGTACTTGTGCTTGAGACTATGGAAAAGAAAGGCTGTCGGTGACAAACACTAACTTGCCAGCCGCGTGCACTTGCAGTTCTTCATAGCGACGAACGAGGGGTTCCGGCCGAGAGCCTGTGGCACGACAAGTACTACCTGCGCAAGAACATGGTGCCTTCGTTCCTGTCCGAAGCACAAGCACGCAAGGTGAGGTTGCGAAGGGAAGAAGAGCCGACTCGGAAAGTGTGCCGTTCCTTCGGTGCCATCTTGAGATGCATGCGACGAGCGCCGTGGTCACGCTGCTCGTGCGTCGACAAAGGACACTGTTTTGTTCGATGACAGAATTAGCTGCACGTGCACCTCATGCGTGTTCGAAGTGCGTTTGCTTCACATGTGCGTGCTTCGGATCTGTCTGCGTAAAGTTTTTGTGCGATCAATGTGACGGGGCTGTCATACGAGAAAGAATTGCACCTTATGAGTACGTTTACACCTGAGAAGAAATCCGCTGCCGCGGGAGCGAATCCGCTCCCGGCGGCGGCGGCGACGAGCGGGTTGCGTTTACATCTATTTCCTTCGAGCGGTGGCGGCGGCGGCGGCTGCGGCAGCTGTTCTCGTAACATCCGGTCAATTATGACGAGAAGGCGCAGAGTTCCCACCTCGGCCGTCTCTCCCGGGCTCTGCTGCTCCCGGAAGAACGTGTTGTGAATTGTAATTTTGGCACCTCCTACTCACGCAATACAGCCGTACAGTGCTCGTGTAAATGTGCGGTTGACGAAAACGAGGAAGACGAGGCGACGGTTTGGCTCGGGGAAGATCGAAGAAGAAGACGTACGGAACGACTGCCATCACCGACACCAGCAGATTAACTTCGTCATGTAAATAGTAAATCCATTCTGTTTCTCACCGTAAGTCTTTGACGTTCAATTAACGCAACAGAACGCATACTCATGACGTAGGCAGCGTCGCGCTGCGCAAGAATGTCACATCCGGTCAGCGAAACGCCTCGTTCGGCGGGAGAAATAGGTCCCGGACCTATACGGCTCGCCGCCGCGTTTTCCGCCCAGCGTTTCGCCCCAGCGGCAAAAGCTGGGCGGATTCGCTCAGCGGATCCGCAAGTGTAAACGTACCATTAGACAGTGTCTGCAGAATGTCTTTTTGCACGACGTATTAGCAGCATGACCGCGGTATGTTTACTAACTTGGCAAGAATCTGGGAACCGATAAGAGTAGATACAGCGGTGGGCCTGGTGTCGACTTTGAACGACGAGTTCGGAAATGATTGACGGCTACTACTACAGTCTGTTGCAACGTTAAATCTCCAAAATAAACTTTGCCCCAAATTCTTTAAAATAAAATTGTTCAGGGCATCACAAAATAGCACCCCGCAAGACATGCGTTTCTGCAACCACCTACAAGTTGCTCGGGAATCAATATCATTATTGTTTATGGAATTGTCGGGTCGATAAAGTGTTTACTACCCACCCCCAAGGAGCAGTCTGCCGGAAGAGCGTGCCTCTCGCACGCCTGGCCTCTTCTGCGGGAGTGAAGCTTTGCTTTCTGTGGGCAGAGAATTTCTCGAGCCTTCTCGCGTTAGCCTCGTAGCATTACCCGCTTTTGCACCAGGAAAGCCTTGAGGCTGGTTCACGGATTAGTATTCGAGTGCGATCAAACGCACCAGTGCCATCTATTGGGTAACCCGGGAACACTCCCTATTTGCGTATAACTAGCTTGAAGGTTTTGCAGTATTTGCGAGGTGAAATCTTCACACTATCTTTGAGTAATGGTTGCTTATATCATTGTCAGAAATAGTTCGAGCCCACGGCGAACGAAGGACGCGTAAACATTGGAAAATATATATGCAGATTGGAGTCCCACATCATAAAGGGCAACAGCGAGCACAGTACACACAATTGCATTCTCGGCGTAAAGTCCCGTACGAACGCCCGCTCATTTTGAAGAGATAAATGGGGAAAATATCGGTTGGGCAATCCTTAGGAACGAGACGGTAAAAGTTTATAAAGAATGACCGACAAACACCATGGCACTCTCCGTCAACGATGTGACGCGGGAACTGATGCTGCACGTCGCGGACACGGCAAGCTTGGTTTCCGTGGTGTGACAAAAACACGAGGGTACCCGCCACGAACTCACTTGTCTCACGTACCGATACCACAGATCACGCAGTTGATCCAATTTCTGTCAAACATCCCGCAATGTTAGGAATTTTCAGCCTATGGATACCGTATTTATTCGAAAATAGGTCACCCTTTTTATACACATACCCGTCTGTCTAGTACTTTCCCGCAGATCCCACGGAGACCAATCATTAAGACATAGGAAAAGAGGCGACTACCGTAGAATAGCGCACATCCGCCCATACCACACTAAGCGCCCATACCCAAATTTGTAAGATCCGAGAAATTGTACACAGTACATTGATAGTATGTAAAATTGATGACCGGACAAGCGTTTATCTCTCATTTTTTCGCTATTATCTCTAAATTTTGAGTGGACGCTTGCCCGGTATTTTATGGTAATGGCAAAACAGAGTTTGGAATTAAACAAAATGCGATTGACACAAAACTCAGTTTCGTGTTCCCAGTGCCTCGTCATTCGCTGGGCCTCTTCCGTAAATCGCAATGATTGGCTCTTATTTAGGGTTCCAGTGAAATGCATGCGCAGGCGTTGTTCATAAAGAAGTTTACCTTTTCTTTTTTTTTAATAAATACGTAATTTAGTTACAAAAACGGGACAGGCAATCTTTCTGAGGAGTGCTTACGGGATATGACGGTAATCAGTAAATGATTGCGGGCACACTTTGATGCATATTCGAATATCAAGGCCAGTGGTTCTCAAACTTCTTTATCTCGGGGAATGCCTATCTCTTTCGATTTTGACCACTGAGGAACCCCTCCGTGTCTCAAAATTATTAAAAACAAAGCGGTACAGAAGCCTACAGACCTTGTAAACCATTCTGCACATACTAGAGGTGTCTGGCACATTGTTATGGATCAGATATTCTAGAAAAGGGCTTAAACTGGAAGAACGCTTCATTTAGGGGCAGGGACGACCAAGGAAATTTGGAAGCTCGGAGAATGCCTAAGGGTACTCTGGGAAATCCTAAGGGTACCCTGGGGAACCGCTAAGGGTACTTTGGGGAGCCCCTAGGGGTACTTTGGGGAGCCCCTAGGGGTACTTCGGGGAGCCCCTAGGGGTACTCTGGAGAACCCCTAAGGGTACTGTGGGAGCCTCTGGGGAACCCAGTTTCAGACGATCTAGGCACACGCCAACTCTGTGGATATCCTTATGCCCTGGCAGATTTTGTGCACGGGCAAGGCAGTCAACTTCCTGCTCCACGTGTGTCAGGACCAGCCGACGGGACCGCTGCTGCAAGACTGCGCACTTGGAGGCACGCACGGGTAGGTCTGTGCATTGGCTTTCACAGTGCTGGCCACAGCGTGGTGCCTCGGAACGCATCTGCAACTGGCCCGTTTAGCATACCGTCCTGTCCGTACATTGAGAGTGGTCCCAGAGTGGCAACGAACGACGTCGCGGGAACCGGCATGTCGCGTTGTCGGATGTCGAGATCCCGGCGGTTGGTGTTAAAAGTCTTGCCAAAAGCACGAGCGAGCGTCGCCGTCGTCGTGGAGTGCCAACTCCTGGCCGCAGAAACTTCCGTGGAATATAAGGCTGGAGAAGCGACCTGCAGCAGAGCACGCGTCTGCCTCGGTCTACTACTGCTGCCGTAGTAAATTTTGTCACTAATCCATGCAAGAAAGAAAAAAAAATTAAACAAAATTAAAAGTAAAAAAAATTTATTTTAAGAAGGTTTCATAATTATAACGCAATCTGTTCATATGGGTTGGATTTCATGGAAAAATGTAACGCTCGAGAGTTATGAAAAATCATCGTACGCAGACCTTTTTTCACGCTGGCTTCTCTGAACTAACTTTTCTAGCGGGACAAAAAGATTCCAGACTATGTAACCTAAGAACCGTGGTGTCGTGCAGCTCACTTAGCTTCTCATGGGGCATTTTTCGTCCTTCTGTAAGATTTACTGCACTGATGGCTAACGTAATGGTCTTACTAATCAGAAAACGCTGAACTTATTTACCCCATATTATGTCATCACTACGGATAGGTCCGCCTGCCAGTACGTGCCAACAACTGCCGCATTCTTCTAACCAAGCAAAACTTGTATCACAGTGGGACAGGTTTTGACAATCTTTATTCGGCACAATAGAATCTAGAATGCCAGGTAGCCCTTGCACTGGTACAGAAAGACAACTCTTGTGCTCTGGCACAATCCCGAGAGCCTATACTAGGAAGATTTAGTGGATGAAGAAGTAGATTAAAATTAAAATTCTAAATGCCCTACTTGTACATGGCGTTTCACCAATGACTGAGAATAGTTTTTCTTTGAGACATGATTTCCCAAAGGAATTAGATTTTTTATTTTAAGTGGAATTTTAAATGCATAGCATTTATAGGGCAAGCTCTCGGTCCTTTTGTGACCGTATCACGCTGCGGTATCACATGACCAGGATGTTGAACCGAAATGTTTTTCGTTTCGGTTTTTGTTCCGGTTCAAGAAAAGCGGTTCAGCTCCGGTTCAGCTCCGGAGTGAAAAAATAAAGGTTCAAACCGGTTTGAACCGGTTTGTACTAATATGCTACAAAAACAATTGACGATAGCAAAAGATAAACTATGCATATTTTATAAAAGTGTAACATATAGAATGCAAAGGCTCACATTACTGTGTGGAACGTACGAGCTAGGGCTGGGGCACCTCGGGACATGGGTGGAAACACAGTTTAATGTCAGGCAGCTGACCTAAGAAGCAGGACGTCGTCATGAATATTCAGGAAAGACGGCACATCTGAGACAATAAAATGAACTTTAGTGCAGAAAGGTCTCGCTCCATGCTGACCTGGGTCGCAGGCACTCCCAGGGCTACTTGCGACAATGCGTAGAGTTCAGGATGGCGTCCCCTTCTCTCCTCCCAAAACTGGAACACGTTAGCGTCCCTTGAAAGCTGCGGCTCCTTGTCTAGCAATCCTCAGAAGAGCTGTGCTCCTTGATGTTTTGTGTTTCCAGAGGAGAAAACGTTTTTGTCCTTCCTGTTTCTGCTACCAAAGATCGAAGCTGTTTTGCTGGTTTTTTTGTAGCTGTAACTGTTGATTGAATCGCCCCTTCCCTTCCCGGTGCCAGACTTTAATTTCGGACAGATTATTAAATCCGCTGATGTATTTTCAAAGCAGATTAGATGGGCCACAGTGTGGCAAGTAGTGCAGGTTCTAAAATATCCATCGGCCTTTGTATCGCTTTCTTATCTGATCAGTTGTACAATGAAATCAAGGCACTTAAAAGAAATTGCACACAACTCTACAAAATTGAAGACAAGAAACACCAAACAGAGCTCGGACTGCAAAACGAACAAGGACCAAGAGAGGTATAGACAACACTAGGCGTGTTGCCTATACCTCTCTTTGTCCTTGTTTTTTTTTGCGTTTCGTTTGAGATGAAAAATTAACCAGCCTAACTTACCGTTTTGCCATCAAACAGACTCATTAATTGGTCCCTTTTTGCTGACGTAAAAATTGAGTATGTTCTAGTGATACATTTCTTTTTTGATGAGCCATTTCTGGTCCCCAAGAAAAGGTTGGAACAAATGTGGGCATTTGTTAGAGAAATACATAAGACCAGAAATCCCAAAGAATTTAGTTAATGTGCTCATTTCGTTAGAGTTCTTGAGACAAACTTTATAAATTATGAAGATGACCGTTATCTGAAAATGCAACGTTCCACAGCTTTCCGCTACCTATTTTTCTTCTCTTTTTGACTTCCTATATGAACGAAACAACCGAAAAAATAATTGATCAGTTTTGCCCAGGAACGAAAAAATAATTATGTCGGTCCAGTTCAACTTTGTTTTGTGCGAAAATATTTTTCGGTTTACTTTTTAGGTTATTGTGTTTTTTTCCACGCCTTTTTCACACTGCCTTACTTCGCGTATGAACCGAAAACCGCATGAAAAACCGATCGATTACGCTCCTGAGGGAAAAATGTTATTTTGTTCCGGTCTCAACTCCGGTTCGCGCAAAAATAAGGTTTTTTCCGGTTTCGGTTCACGGTTCGAGTTCGGTTCAATACCCTGCACATGACTACATGCTTTCCCGGTGGTCGCGTGACTTTATAACACCAGGTGAAACCACAATGTCAAAGGGGACCTATAAATGGTAAGCTTTTAGAATGTCTTCAAAATATACCAAAGGGACAGACACTTTTTTTTTTTAATGCGAATAGCATTCTTTGGATACTTCACGCACTTTTCGTCTATGTATCTATCTATCTATCTGGCTATCTAACCTCTTACGCCGCGGGTCGATAAATAAATAAAAAAGACCGGCGCCGGCTGGGATTCGAACCGTTGACCCTTTGATCAGCAGGCAGACGCGCTAACCACAGAGCTATGAAGGCAGTCATTCAACGCACTCCTAAACGGTTGTTTATATCTTTACCATAGGACGCGCTTTACAGCGCTGTCACAGCTACCGGTGCGCGCGCGTTCCATGCACGAGGGCTCATTCCGCTCTCGTGAGGCTGAGCACGGCCGCTAGCTCACCCTCTCCCGCGCTCGGGAGAGGGTGATGTAGCGGCCGTGCTCAGCCTCACGAAGCGGAATGAGCCCTCGTGCATGGGACGCGCGCGCACCGGCGCTGTGACAGCGCTGTAAGCGCGTCTATAATAAGATATAAACAACCGTTTAAATACCGTTGGTTGAGACTAGCTGAGACGCCAGAAAGTCTGGTCGGTACCATTTTGAGTGTTTGTGCGTATGGCGCGTGCTTTGCTCGCCTTCCTAAGTGACACAAACGCACGTGCTGGGCTGCGGAGATCGTGCGCAGGGCTGTGAAAGTGTCAACAAATTTAGAATCGCCTCAGAGTGGGCTGGCGTATCTAGAGTGTGCCGGCCACCTGACGAACGCGCATAACTCCGCACCGTTTGATGCTATTCGCATTAACGTAGATAATCATTCCCAAAGGATGGGTTCTGCTGATTTTATTTAAACGGCGATATGTTTAGTTTTGTTGTTTCTCAGATTGCAAAAGAGCTGCCCCTGGGGTGATGCTTTCCTGCAGTGCAGTCCTTGCTGGAGGCCGATCGCGATGACACCTTCCAGCAGTTCCTGGATCAGACGGTACCAGGAGAGGAATCGCCGCGTCCTGGCTGTCCTCGGCTCACAGTTCAAGCTCAAGGAGCACCTGCAGGTCAGTGCCGATCGCAGTTGGGCTTTGGAATCAGAGGACTAACTTCACCTTTGGAATATATGTAACGTAACCTTATATAGAAAAGTGATGTGAGCCTCTTTCCGCGTGGCGGTTCCTCCTCTCCATGGGGGAGACCCTTCTCCCCCGCTTTTCCCTCCCAGCAGACTTCACCGTTCTTGAGCGTGGCCGTGCACCTTCTAGATTAAAGGGGAGCTCCTGTGACTTTCTGAGCTACTCAAACACATTCTCAGAATAGTCAGGCTAGCTCTTCCCAGCATACTATTTATTGTCTCTAAATTCAAAATGGCTATCAAGAAACGGCAAACCAAGGTAATGTCGAAACCAACGTTCAAATGTTCCTGCGCACTCACTCCAGTGGGGCGACGTCATACGGTGTATAACTTTTAACTTGAGCAGGCAGCCTATAAAATAAGTATTGTTAATGCGCATGTTTTTTAACGTAATGCTTGTAATGCATAAGAGTGAAAAGACAAAACACGGAGGACAAGCACAGGACAACCACTTTCTTTCATTTAGCAACGACGTTTATTTTGGGCAGAGACATTGCACCCTGAACGAGACCCCGACCAAGAAAGGGTGATAAGGGGGAAGGCCAACTGGGAGATGAAAAGGGTGATATGGGGGACGGAAAGGAAAACTCGGAGACAGAAAGGGTGATAAAGGGGAAGGAAAGCTGGGAGATGGAAAGGGGGGAACCACGAGGCACGGGCAGAAATACCGTGATTGTGCGTATTTACGGGGAGTTTCGATATTTTTCAATTTCAGGCCTGATGAATTCTAATTCCCGTCTTGATAATGTTACTGAGGCCGATGAAACGTTGTTTTCTGCGGTCTGGATGAGAAAGGATTCGATGATTTCGCGTCCGTGGCGATTGCGGTGTCCCCCTTTTGTCTTGGTTCCCTCGAAGTCAGGCGCGCATCCAATGCAATCGTTTGCGTGAACCGCAATCGGATGAATGGGGCTGTCAGTTCTTGAGGTGGCTTCGTTTTCGTGCTCCCGTAAGCGGTCGTTGATGCATCGGCCGGTCTGCCCTATGTACTCGGCTCCGCATTTGAGGGGGATAGAGTAAACTTTTTCTGTGCAGCAGGCCCGGAAAGGCTTGGCGTGCTTCTTTTCGCAAGCCGGCTTGGCTTCTTGCCGGTTGATCATGTTGCACATGCTTGCCAATTTAAATCTGCTGGAAAAGACAACTTTCGTGTCATAGCGTGAAGCAATGGATCGGATACGATGGGAAGCATTATGGATGTACGGTATGCTGGCTATCCTTCGACTGAAAGGCGTTTTTGTGGTTGCTTTTGGGTTGATAAGCTGGTGGAAAACGGACACGAGGCGTTCCACCGGATATCCAGAACTCAGGAGTCGTCGAGTTTGGCTCTTCATGCTATCTGTTGCCGAATGTTGACAGGATTTTGTTTTAGCTGATGTGATTAACGTCTTGATGATACCTATCTTAACGGTCTTTGAATGAGCACTCTCAAAAGGGAGCACCGGCTTTTCTGAACGCTGACTGAACGCCCAGCAAACGCCTTCGTTGGTTTTCTTCAATCGCAGGTCTAGAAATTGCAGCCCTTCCGAGGATGGTTCTTCCTTTTTGAATTTTAGTTTGCCTCCTGCGCTTTCGAACGAGGCCACGATCACCTCGACTTTACTGGCTACAGGGTGAATAATCAAGTAGTCATCAACGTAGCGGACTACGGTGCATTCCGGGCTAGTGTTCTTGAGCTTTACCTGTATGGTTCTATCAACATAAGACAGGTAGATTTCACTTAATATGGGTGCAAGGCAAGATCCAATACACACCCCGGATTTCTGTATCCAGATTTTTCCTTCGTGCTCTATCATTGTTGATTTTAGGTAGAGTTGCAGAAGCTCCAGGAAGCCGGAAAGTGGCACTCCGGATGAGTTTTGGAAGCTGCAGATTCCGTGTTCGGTGATGGCTTCTTCTACGGAATCGAGAAGAATCGGAATGTCCAGGTTATAGTACATATCTTCTATGTCTAGGGAAAAGAAGTCTAAGTTAGGAGCACCAGTATGAACCGGTTCTAGGGCGTTGATAAGCTCCTGAGAGTTTTTGATTCGATAAGGTTGTAGGGGATGTACTTCGGAAAGGTGTTTCTGGAGAAACGTGGCGAGGTGCTTCTGCCAGCATCCTCTCTCAGATACTATTGTGCGGAGAGGGACGTCCGGCTTATGCGTTTTAGCGGCGAAGAATGCTTGCAGATACTGGTTGGCTGGAGCTGTTACCAAATTTTTCATTTTCGGTAGGTTAAGCTCAACGCATAGTTCTTTCAGTTTGCTGCGGAGAGATCCTGAAGGCCTTTTCTTAATGGCTATGAAGTTCTTTTCGACTGCGGCTTTGGCTTTCATTTTGTACATTTCGTCATCAATTACTACGAAACCTCCTGTTTTATCCGCCTGGAGGAGCTTGAGGTTCTTTTCTCGAATTTCCGCTACTGCCGACCGAATGTTGACACTTGCCTTGGGCCGGGGGCTGGATGGTAGCAGACTGAACGGGTCGCGGCCCCCAAGAATTCCTGTCGTTCTTGCTCCGGTATGACTGCTGCAACCTGGTGGATGGCTGCCAGGTGGTCGACCTTCGAGACCGGAAGATCTGGTGCGAACTTGGGTCCCTTTGAAAGAAGCGCCTCTGTTGCAGAGGACAGTTTTGCATCTGTTAGGTAGGTCGGTGGGGCGAACTTGGTGGGAGGGGCTTGCGTACGGTTTTGCAGATTGAATTGGGAGAGAATCTTAGTCCAGGACAACTCTAAAAGTTCTTTGGCAGCCTGCTGCAGAAATATGTAGGAAGGATGCTTCACGTAGGCTGGACCAAACAACTTGTCCATGAAGCTATGCTGCACTGCTGATGTGACGCTTAATTCCCGGGAAACTTCCTTGCGGGATAGTTGCATTATCTTGTGGCTGGTTGTCCAGTTCTGGCTGTTGAATCCAAGGGCTTGGTGCACCGAAGGGTGAATGGTGTTCTTCCGCAAATAAAATCCCAGGGTCCGGAGACGGAGTCGAAGTAGGTTCTGTCTTGATATGAAAATGGCAGCTTGGTAAAACGTAGTCGGGTCGAACATGGCGCAGATTCTTGCTCCAGGGACAGGACAGGACAAAGCTCACGGTGATTGAAGGACTGGTGATGGCGAGCGGGTTGAACATGAATACATAAAATTGAAAGAATAAAACACGGAGGACAAGCACAGGACAACCACTTTCTTTCATTGTAGCAACGACGTTTATTTTGGGCAGAGACATTGCACCCTGAACGAGACCCCGACAAGATAGGGTCGATAAGGCGGAAGGCCAACTGGAATTGAAAAGGGTGATATAGGCGACGGAAAGGCTAAACTCGGAGACCGAAGGGTGATAAACCAACGAAAGCTGGGAGTGGTCAGTCGGCATTCAGAAAAGCCGGTGCTACCTTGAAGTGCTATTCAAAGACCGTTAAGATAGGTATCATCAAGACGTTAATCACATCAGCTAAAACAAAATCCTGTCAACATTCGGCAACAGATAGCATAAAGAGCCAAACTCGACGACTCCTGAGTTCTGGATATCCGGTGGAACGCCTCGTGTCCGTTTTCCACCAGCTTATCAACCCAAAAGCAACCACAAAAACGCCTTTCAGTCGAAGGATAGCCAGCATACCGTACATCCATAATGCTTCCCATCGTATCCGATCCATTGCTTCACGCTATGACACGAAAGTTGTCTTTTCCAGCAGATTTAAATTGGCAAGCATGTGCAACATGATCAACCGGCAAGAAGCCAAGCCGGCTTGCGAAAAGAAGCACGCCAAGCCTTTCCGGGCCTGCTGCACAGAAAAAGTTTACTCTATCCCCCTCAAATGCGGAGCCGAGTACATAGGGCAGACCGGCCGATGCATCAACGACCGCTTACGGGAGCACGAAAACGAAGCCACCTCAAGAACTGACAACCCCATTCATCCGATTGCGGTTCACGCGAACGATTGCATTGGATGCGCGCCTGACTTCGAGGGAACCAAGACAAAAGGGGGACACCGCAATCGCCACGGACGCGAAATCATCGAATCCTTTCTCATCCAGAACGCAGAAAACAACGTTTCATCGGCCTCAGTAACATTATCAAGACGGGAATTAGAATTCATCAGGCCTGAAATTGAAAAATATCGCAACTCCCCGTAAATACACACAATCACGGTATTTCTGCCCGTGCCTCGTGGTTCCCCCTTTCCATCTCCCAGCTTTCCTTCCCCTTTATCACCCTTTCTGTCTCCGAGTTTTCCTTTCCGTCCCCCATATCACCCTTTTCATCTCCCAGTTGGCCTTCCCCTTATCACCCTATCTTGGTCGGGGTCTCGTTCAGGGTGCAATGTCTCTGCCCAAAATAAACGTCGTTGCTAAATGAAAGAAAGTGGTTGTCCTGTGCTTGTCCTCCGTGTTTTATTCTTTCAATTTTATGTATTCATGTTCAACCCGCTCGCCTTCACCAGTCCTTCAATCACCGTGAGCTTTGTCCTGTCCTGTCCCTGGAGCAAGAATCTGCGCCATGTTCGACCCGACTACGTTTTACCAAGCTGCCATTTTCATATCAAGACAGAACCTACTTCGACTCCGTCTCCGGACCCTGGGATTTTATTTGCGGAAGAACACCATTCACCCTTCGGTGCACCAAGCCCTTGGATTCAACAGCCAGAACTGGACAACCAGCCACAAGATAATGCAACTATCCCGCAAGGAAGTTTCCCGGGAATTAAGCGTCACATCAGCAGTGCAGCATAGCTTCATGGACAAGTTGTTTGGTCCAGCCTACGTGAAGCATCCTTCCTACATATTTCTGCAGCAGGCTGCCAAAGAACTTTTAGAGTTGTCCTGGACTAAGATTCTCTCCCAATTCAATCTGCAAAGCCGTACGCAAGCCCCTCCCACCAAGTTCGCCCCACCGACCTACCTAACAGATGCAAAACTGTCCTCTGCAACAGAGGCGCTTCTTTCAAAGGGACCCAAGTTCGCACCAGATCTTCCGGTCTCGAAGGTCGACCACCTGGCAGCCATCCACCAGGTTGCAGCAGTCATACCGGAGCAAGAACGACAGGAATTCTTGGGGGCCGCGACCCGTTCAGTCTGCTACCATCCAGCCCCCGGCCCAAGGCAAGTGTCAACATTCGGTCGGCAGTAGCGGAAATTCGAGAAAAGAACCTCAAGCTCCTCCAGGCGGATAAAACAGGAGGTTTCGTAGTAATTGATGACGAAATGTACAAAATGAAAGCCAAAGCCGCAGTCGAAAAGAACTTCATAGCCATTAAGAAGAGGCCTTCAGGATCTCTCCGCAGCAAACTGAAAGAACTATGCGTTGAGCTTAACCTACCGAAAATGAAAAATTTGGTAACAGCTCCAGCCAACCAGTATCTGCAAGCATTCTTCGCCGCTAAAACGCATAAGCCGGACGTCCCTCTCCGCACAATAGTATCTGAGAGAGGATGCTGGCAGAAGCACCTCGCCACGTTTCTCCAGAAACACCTTTCCGAAGTACATCCCCTACAACCTTATCGAATCAAAAACTCTCAGGAGCTTATCAACGCCCTAGAACCGGTTCATACTGGTGCTCCTAACTTAGACTTCTTTTCCCTAGACATAGAAGATATGTACTATAACCTGGACATTCCGATTCTTCTCGAATCCGTAGAAGAAGCCATCACCGAACACGGAATCTGCAGCTTCCAAAACTCATCCGGAGTGCCACTTTCCGGCTTCCTGGAGCTTCTGCAACTCTACCTAAAATCAACAATGATCGAGCACGAAGGAAAAATCTGGATACAGAAATCCGGGGTGTGTATTGGATCTTGCCTTGCACCCATATTAAGTGAAATCTACCTGTCTTATGTTGATAGAACCATACAGGTAAAGCTCAAGAACACTAGCCCGGAATGCACCGTAGTCCGCTACGTTGATGACTACTTGATTATTCACCCTGTAGCCAGTAAAGTCGAGGTGATCGTGGCCTCGTTCGAAAGCGCAGGAGGCAAACTAAAATTCAAAAAGGAAGAACCATCCTCGGAAGGGCTGCAATTTCTAGACCTGCGATTGAAGAAAACCAACGAAGGCGTTTGCTGGGCGTTCAGTCAGCGTTCAGAAAAGCCGGTGCTCCCTTTTGAGAGTGCTCATTCAAAGACCGTTAAGATAGGTATCATCAAGACGTTAATCACATCAGCTAAAACAAAATCCTGTCAACATTCGGCAACAGATAGCATAAAGAGCCAAACTCGACGACTCCTGAGTTCTGGATATCCGGTGGAACGCCTCGTGTCCGTTTTCCACCAGCTTATTAACCCAAAAGCAACCACAAAAACGCCTTTCAGTCGAAGGATAGCCAGCATACCGTACATCCATAATGCTTCCCATCGTATCCGATCCATTGCTTCACGCTATGACACGAAAGTTGTCTTTTCCAGCAGATTTAAATTGGCAAGCATGTGCAACATGATCAACCGGCAAGAAGCCAAGCCGGCTTGCGAAAAGAAGCACGCCAAGCCTTTCCGGGCCTGCTGCACAGAAAAAGTTTACTCTATCCCCTCAAATGCGGAGCCGAGTACATAGGGCAGACCGGCCGATGCATCAACGACCGCTTACGGGAGCACGAAAACGAAGCCACCTCAAGAACTGACAACCCCATTCATCCGATTGCGGTTCACGCGAACGATTGCATTGGATGCGCGCCTGACTTCGAGGGAACCAAGACAAAAGGGGGACACCGCAATCGCCACGGACGCGAAATCATCGAATCCTTTCTCATCCAGAACGCAGAAAACAACGTTTCATCGGCCTCAGTAACATTATCAAGACGGGAATTAGAATTCATCAGGCCTGAAATTGAAAAATATCGCAACTCCCCGTAAATACACACAATCACGGTATTTCTGCCCGTGCCTCGTGGTTCCCCCTTTCCATCTCCCAGCTTTCCTTCCCCTTTATCACCCTTTCTGTCTCCGAGTTTTCCTTTCCGTCCCCCATATCACCCTTTTCATCTCCCAGTTGGCCTTCCCCCTTATCACCCTATCTTGGTCGGGGTCTCGTTCAGGGTGCAATGTCTCTGCCCAAAATAAACGTCGTTGCTAAATGAAAGAAAGTGGTTGTCCTGTGCTTGTCCTCCGTGTTTTATTCTTTCAATTTTATGTATTCATGTTCAACCCGCTCGCCCTCACCAGTCCTTGTAATGCCTTGTGCCTGAGAGTAAAATAAATAAATAAAAATAATAAACTAGTTCACGCAAAGATGAGGTTCAACTTTAGTGCGCTTGCCAAAACTAAAGTGAAAAAAAAAATGTTGAATTTGCAATTGAGCTGTTGGTACAGATTCGTCTGGCGTCGCACCAGGCTCGAGGAGGAGGAGGAAAGAAGGAGGAGAGGAGGATTGGAGAGGAGGAAAGAAGGAAGGAGAGGAGGAATAGAGAGAAGAGAAGAGGAGGGGTGAGGAGGAAACTGGGCAAAAGTTTGTTGTGAAAAAAGAAGAAAAAGAGGGCATACGGTTGGGGACGTTCCCCGCCGATTTGTTGTGGGTACTGTTACAGATAATTGGGCCTATTTCTCGGGTTTTCAAGAACCTACTAGATTAATGGTTTTGATTTCGTATAGCTGCTTTCTTAGCATTTGGAATTTAGGTTGTTTTGTTATTTTATTTCACAACGTAAATTATAGTTATTTTCGGCACTGGGTCAATCCTGGGTAAAAATTTGTTTCCCAAACTTATTTGAATGGGGCTGTTCCTATTCCGCTTACAAATCGCCACGGTGCGCTGAGCCGAGGGTATTAAAAATATTAACCCTATTAATTATCTGTAACAGTAAGCGACCAGCGTTTAGTCAAACATTCAGAATCGTCTAGCTTCCCACAACAAAGTACCCACAACAAATCGGCGGGAGACGTCCCCAACCGCATGCCCCCTTTTTTTTTCACAACAAACTTTCCGGGGGTCTTTCCCCAGTTTCCTCCTCACCCCCTCCTTCTCTCTCTCTTTCCTCATCTCCTCCTCTCCTCTCTTTCCTCCTCTCCCTCCTTCTTCCTCCTCCTCCTCGAGTCTGGTGCGACGCCAGATGAATCTGTGCCGAGCTGTGCTTGCAGCACATTTACCTAATTCTAAATGTATAAAACTCCTGACCACGAAGGAAAATGCCAATTTTATGTGGCTTTATTGTTATGCTTCTTTTTTTTTTCCCAGAGAGGAAACTATGCAGGTTTAAAATATTATGCCATGCATAGAAAAATGGGCTTTTTGAATGATGCAAATGTAAAAGCAGAGGCTTGAATTATGGCACCAATATTTTATGTTGTCAAACACATATTTTTTAATTGGTCTATTTTGAATTAAGATACAAATAGAGTGCAATCCACTTAAAATGATATAAGCAGTATCAGGATGTACTGCTTCTAACAATCAGATTCTGAGAGGACCATGCATTTTTGCGTGGGCTGGCTCCAGTCCAGATATAACAATAATCGGTTATGACGATAGCATTTTCGGGTTTTCTCATTATTGTTCCTAGAGTGGATTGCACTGTATATCTGAGAAACTGAGCCCAAAAAATTAGAAATATTCTCCATTTTAACAACAGAAAGCTCCACAAAAACTAAAGTTCTAGCTGAAAAGGCTTTACAGCCTGTAAGAAATCAAGTCAGCTCTCATGGCTCACATGCCTTTGGGCTCAGCAGTTTCACAATGGGATGAAGTACAAGGTCATCCAAAACTGAAAATAGGATGATCTGGCTTCATCCTGCATTCCACTGCTCGCTACGCAGTGTTTAGAAAATCTAGGGGAGGGAAGATTCCACAAAAATTGCCAACGCTTGCGACGACAGCTGCGCCAGACCCGTGGAAGCGGCTATGGTTGTCAACAATGACGACGGCTGTCAGTCTCACGGCTTAACCCAAAGTCGCTGCCACGAAAAAAGAAATGCAGAAAACAAAACTGTAGTCTTCAAACTACTTACGAGATGGTGCAGCAAGCGCGGGAGTTCTAGGGGCAGTTTTGGAACAGGTCTCTACCTGTCCAAGCACAGAGCGATCCGGCTGCCCTCTGGGCGCAGGCGGGGAAACAGTTAAGAAGTGAGGTATGTCCAACTACATCATGGCTGCCGTTTGACGCTGTGCTCGAAGGACGTCTTTCTTGTCGGCTCCAGGCGCTGCGGCTTGGATTCACTGCTCCTGGGACAGGGGCGATTTTGTCCGCCACCTCATGGACGTTCTGGAGTGAGTCGGCTATTCTTTTTGTCCCTCCGGTCTTAGTCCGGGACAGGGCGACGGCAGCTTGGATTCTGGGCTGCATTACCCGACTTCCTCGTCTCTCATTTCTCTCTTGGAATTGGGGCCATCATTGGAGGAGGTAAAAACAATTTCATGAATGTTGTCTCAGTGACGATGGAAGTTTGTTACCTTTCGGAAAGGAAGGCTAGAGATTGAGAGAGGTATGTTGTAGTCTCAATTTTAGTGGCACTATGAGTCTGTCGCAATTTAAAGTCTGCAATGGAAGCTCTGTCTCTAGCGTGAGCTCTCTGCCCCTTCCTATAAAACTCTGGCGCATGTGTGGCCAAAGTATGACAAAGAGGCAACAGATGGATGTGTGCTAGAGGCAGTGCCTTCCCCGCGCACCTTACGTTGAGACGAAGGGGCGAAAGAGAGTGCGACAAAACCATAAGCGCTAACCCGAGAAGGCTTGCCGAGGAAAGGAACGACAGAAGAACCCGGATAAAGAGAGCGGACGAAAGGGTTAGCCTTGTTAATTTTGCCGTGATGCATTCAAGTGCTTAAATTGCTTGCCACCTTGCATTTCTCTTTTTTTTTTTTTACGCATGCATGACGCGAGTGTTTCTTTTCAAACTGAAGCTAAAAAAGACTGTACCCGATCTTATGAGCGATATTTTGCCCCCTCGATTTGTTATTCGGTCAGCCGACGTGTGCTCCTACGCCCTTCCCGTTCCAAGGTGGCTGAAAAGTGCAGGCAATTGGCAGGCCTTTTCCTCCAGGATTTAATTTTCGCAGCTCCGTGGTGGCAGCCAGATAGTTTGTACGTACAAAAACCTCGATGCATCAAAAGTCGCTTTCGGTACGCCACGACGCCTCCATTGCCTTGTGCAGCGAGACAGCTGAGCCAGCCAGCGGTGAGGCACTGCACCCAACCCAGCCCTGAGCGAGTCTGTTGGCCGAGGCCCTGCGCACCACGCAACGCGCAGTTTGTGGACCCCCGAGATCCTGGAGCGCCTGGAGATCCAAGCTGCTCGAGTGCGACCCCATATCACGGCACTGCAATGCCTGGAACGAGTCCCCCATTGGCGTGTTTGGCATCCTTATGGCGCCGTAACGCGTCTCCAACCGGTCTGTGCACCACGTCCTAAAAGTGGTTCCTCGATTTCCGCTATTGACCTCGTACAAGTACCGACTGTCGAAGTGTCCATAAGTTGTCATGCTGGAGGGGTGACTTCGAGCAGAACGGGCCTCTGCCGCGTTCAGCTGTGCTGCTGTGCCACCGCTGGGATTGTGGCAGGCAACAGCATGGCCCAAGTGGGACATCGTCGGGCAGATATTGAGGGACCATGAATGTGGAAGTTGTAAACATGCCAGCGGGAGACGCGCGTTTCAAGACCATGGCCTATGCCTATCTGAAGGGCAGTTCTTGATTGTTGTTTAGGCAATGAGGAGTGTGCCACTCCGTAACTCCGAACCTGCTCGCGCATGGCCGAGGCGCCGTCATAGTTTGTCTCATCGCGCAGTCACGAGGCAAGTTACAGCGTTGCACCAGCACGTGCGGTGGGGTGATACGCGGTGCGGTTTCTAACTGGTTTGTGATTGAATCTAGTAGCTCGTGGCTTTGGCTGTGGTCCCTCTATAGGACGAGACAAAGATACTTTCATTTCATTTCATTTCATTTATTATACCCTTAAAGCGCCCGTAGGGCTTTACATAAGGGGGGGCAAGTGCAACATTATTCAAAACACAAACATAAAAGAAATAGAACAAGAAAACAGGTGTTACGGTTGCTATGCGTATAAGTAAGTATTAAGAGAATCTCTGAAAGCAGAGGATTCTTGGATGATTACAATATTATCAGGAAGAGAGTTCCATTCGTATGAAGCTAACTGTAATGGTGAAAATTTAAAGAGGTTTGTTCGTGGAGTGACCAAATGAAGTTTTTGCGAATTGTCAGTACGCGCGGAAATATGCGGTGCAGCCCGGCAATACAGTTCTCTCTTCGATGGGCAGTGGTAATACAAAGTATGTAATGATGCAAGTCTTGAGATTTTCCTTCTGTCTGCAAGAGGTGGCAGCCCAAGTTTTTCCTTTAGTGAGGTGATGCTTGTACGCGTGTAGTTTTTAAGAATGAAGCGTGTGGCTCTGTTTTGCACTAATTCGAGTTTTTGTGTCAAAAAAGCTGATGTGGATTCCATATTATCGAAGCGTATTCGAGTTGAGATCTAATCAGGGTAGTATATGCTACAAGCTTTGTTTCCCAGTTCGCCATGTGAAGATTTCGTCTTAGAAAACCAAGGCTTTGATTTGCTTTTGCACTTATATGGTTGATGTGGGCTTCCCAAGATATGTTTGATGCGAAATAAACCCCAAGATATTTATATGTGTGCACATGTTCAAGAACTCCATCGAAGAGAGTGTAGTTAAAGTCAGCTGGACTTCGCTTAGTACTAAAATTTAGAAATTTTGTTTTTGAAATATTTATGTTCATTTGCCACTTTAGACACCATGTTTCAATTTTAATTAAGTCGTTCTGAAGTTCAATACAATCGTGAACGCTAGATATTTTTCTATAAACCACACAATCATCGGCATACAAACGGATGGTAGACTGGATAGTTGCGGACAAGTCGTTTATGTATAAAAGGAAAAGTAATGGGCCCAGCACGGTTCCCTGCGGTACTCCTGATCTTACTTTCCCTTGACATGAAGATTCGCATTCATAGCAGACACTTTGCGAGCGGTCGACGAGAAAGTTCGATATCCACTGTATAACAGATGGTTCTATTTGAAAAGCGCGTAATTTAAGAAGGAGTCGTTGATGTGGTACCTTGTCAAATGCTTTTTGAAAGTCGATAAAAATTGCATGGGTTTCAGTTTTAGAGTGAAGGTTTTGATGGAGGTCTGTGACAAATTCAAAAAGCTGGGTTTCACAAGAATGATACCGCCGGAAACCGTGCTGATTTACAAAGAGCAAGTTGTTGACCGACAAGTGATCCATAATATTTGAGAAAATTATATGCTCCATCAGTTTACTAGGTACACTTGTCAGAGAGATTGGTCTATAATTCGTCAACTCATTCCTTTGACCGCTTTTAAAAATTGGGGTGACGTTTGCTTCTTTCCAATTGGCAGGAATTATACCAGTTTGTAAGGATTGTTGGAAGAGTAAACATAGGAGAGTGGAAGCTTCATATTTGCAGAGCTTAAGCAGTTTTGTTGAAATATTATCAGGGCCTGGAGCTGAATTGGTTGGAAGATTTTCTATTAGTTTCTGAATGCCAGTCGCACACATGGTAATTGGAGCCATTTGAGTTAGTATACTATCTTCAGGTGAGAGTATTGGCAAGGGAAAGGTCTCATCAGAAAACATTTCACTGAAGAAATTGCCAAATCGTTCACACACGTCAGCAGCATCCAGCTCGTCTCCCGAAGAATCAGTAAAGTGGAATTGAACGGAAGTGTACTTAGGGTTAACTGCATTCCAAAATTTTTTCGGGTTAGTTTTTATAAGGCCGCGTAAATCTTCATTAAAGAACTTATTTTTCGCTTTCTTTATTTCATTTACACACATTTGGTGGATTTCGTCGTACTTTGCAAATGCAATCAAAGAACGCGATATTTTAGCCTGTCGAAAATGTCTTTGCTTTTTGTTGAGGAGTTTTTTAATATGGTGTGAAAACCATGGTTTTTCAGCAGATGACCGAATATTTACTTTTGGAATGAATTGATTGCATAACTCTAGCATCTTATCTTTAAATAATTTCCAATTTTCTTCCACTGTTCTAGAGTCGAAGTCTACCCTGTATGCCCTTGAAAATCCTTCTAGGCTTTGACTCATGTCCTGTACATTCGCCCTAGAGTAATTGTAGATACATTTGACCAGTGGACTGTGTTTTTGGATTGGGATACCTACTTCAACGTTTACAGATACATGATCACTAAGCGGTTCCATAATATTAATTGAAACTACAGAATCAGGTTTAGAAGTAAAGAAAAGATCCAAGCAAGCTGAGTTCCGGGTTGGCTGGTCTACCATTTGAGAAAGGGAAAATGCGCTTATCACGTCGACGAAGTCGCGGCTTTGTTTGGAAAGGTTATACCACGTGTCAAAGGATATGAGATTCGGAAAAACAGGCCATGCTATCTGAGGATAGTTAAAGTCTCCCGTAATCACATAGATATCATTTGGATAAGAATGGGCAAGGTTTTCTAAACACTCATGAAGTAAAAGCGAAAAATCAGACAGGTCAGGGGGCTTATAACACGCAATGACGAGCATGTGAACAGTAGGCATTTTAATCCTGACCCAAACACCTTCAAAACTTGATATTCTATCATAATTCAGGACACGTAGACCATTTTTGACAGCGATCAACACTCCCCTCCGCGACGTTCTATTCTATCATTCCGGGCAATAAAGTAAGAGCTGCTTAAGATTATTTCGGTATCTGGAATTTCTGGGGTTAGCCAGGTTTCGCTGATTACAACAATGTCTGCAGAGCATGAGTGGACAGCAGATAACAGCTCTTCCTGCTTTGAAAGAATGCTTCTTGCATTCGCTATGAAATAATTCAAAGTAGTCACGGGCGAAGATTGCTTTTGTGGGGAGGATGACTTGTCTTGCTTGAGCTACGCAGGAACCTGCTTTACACATCCAGCCTCTGAGTCGAAGACATACCGTGAGGTTCCAATATTCAGTTTGTCGTGACGTAATTTAAACTCGTGGCCTTGTGCTTTCGCAAACGATAAAAGTTCTTTCCGTGCCTTCCGAGTTTCTTCGCAAAAGTCCTCACTCAACCGAAAGTTGGTGCCTTTCAGTTTGAATGCTTGTGACAGCAATAGTTCCTTATCTTTAAACGAATTAAATTTTATGATAATGGGCCTAGGCGATGGACTAAGTTGTTTGAAAAGGCCGATTCGGTGCGCCCGTTCGATCGAAGGGGGAGGATCTTTACACCAAGCCTATCTTCACAAAAGCTTATCACTTTTTCTTCGGACTGTTTCCATGTCTCATCCCGAATATCGGGCATATTAAATAAAAGCAGGTTGTTTCGTCGGGATTGATTTTCAAGTGCGGTACATTTTCGGGCGATTTCTTCGATCATAGAAGAATTTGTGGCTGTAAGTTTAGAGACTGCAGCAACATCTTCCTTTATTGTCCTCAGGCTTGCAATTTCGCGATCGATAGTGTTAATTTTGGTCTCAAGGGAGGCCAAAACTGAATCTGTATTTTTTTGTTTATCTTGTATGGCTCTTATTTCGGTTATAATTTCCGTTTGGCCGACCGATAGCTGGTTTAACAGAGTAATCACTTGGTTTTGGGGTGAGGAGTTTGGCGATGCGTCATCGGTAAAAGGGCCGGGATTGGTTTCCACATCGCCGGACAATTTCAGTTTGTTTCTTAACGATTCAGTCAGTCGGGACAGGCTAAACACGAGCGAAACACACCCAGAACGCGCCGAAAGCATACACTCATACAAACAGGGTGGGCACGACACCGCAATAAGACAAACTCCATCACACCGGTACGATGGTGAGAAAGAACCAACCTGGGAATGAACGGGATGTTTGTAGGACATTGCAGCGGCAGTGGTGCCGTGCCCAAGGCGTTCGGACGGTAGTGACAGCTTTTGAAGGGATGCTCCGAGTAGGCGTTGCTCGCGTGCCAGTCCCGGTTGCCAGACTTGCGGCGTGGAAAGAGCTGATGTTGACGAAGGCGGTCCAAAGTGGTGAAAAAGTTCCGGGATTTCCGCAAAACGTTGACGCGGGGGGTCCGGTGCGAACCAAAGTGGTGGTCCCAGCAAAAGAGTGCAGACGACAGCCGTAGCAACCTGGGAATGAACGGGATGTTTGTAGGACATTGCAGCGGCAGTGGTGCCGTGCCCAAGGCGTTCGGACGGTAGTGACAGCTTTTGAAGGGATGCTCCGAGTAGGCGTTGCTCGCGTGCCAGTCCCGGTTGCCAGACTTGCGGCGTGGAAAGAGCTGATGTTGACGAAGGCGGTCCAAAGTGGTGAAAAAGTTCCGGGATTTCCGCAAAACGTTGACGCGGGGGGTCCGGTGCGAACCAAAGTGGTGGTCCCAGCAAAAGAGTGCAGACGACAGCCGTAGCAACCTGGGAATGAACGGGATGTTTGTAGGACATTGCAGCGGCAGTGGTGGCCGTGCCCCAGTCGCGGTTGGCTCGTGCCGAAAATGGGGCATTTTAAATAGACACCCCATCGTTTCAAACCCGTCGGCAGGTCGAATGACGTGAGAACACGTACTGAGCGACGTTGGACATAGATACATTCTCGAATGCCAAGGTGGCAGACCTTTACTTCGGATCGAGCTCAAGAAACGAGGCCGCGGGAAGGCGTGGACGCGGCCAAAACGCTGCTGGTACCAGGCCCGGGTAGAGTCACTAGGCCCGAGTGGGCAGACGTAACGCGGACGCTGTCCCTGGTGCATAGCTCGGCATTTTAGAGCCCCTTCATTCACCATCACATCACGAAAAAAATCACGTTTCCAAATTCATTCGCATTCACGTCACAAGGTACTCCGGCCTCCCAAAGTCACGGCCCTTCACATCCCGGCGTTCAACCGCGCCAAAACTTCATCCCCTTCACATCACGGCTTTCAAACTCCGCCGAAAATTCATCCCCTTCACATCACGGCGTTCAACCGCGCCGAGAATTCATCCCCATCACATCACCGCCGCCTCCGAATTCACGGAGTCATTCACCATCACATCACCAATTCACGAAGTCATTCACCATTACCACGAATACATCGGAATTCATCATCACATCATGAATTCATCCGAATTCACCATCACTTCACGAATTCATCCAAATTCACCATGAGATCATGAATTCATCCGAATTCACCATCACTTCACGAAGTTATTCACCATCACGGTCAACACGAATTCACCGGAATTCACCATCACATCATGAATTCCGCATAATTCACGAAGTCATTCAGGTTCATTAATCTGACTAAATTCGACTTCACGGCTGGTAGTCCTTCACGAGTTCGCAGTTCTTGCGGAATCAGGACTGTGGCGCCTTTTTGTGTCAGCCACTTGAAACCAGGACCTGACTCCGTCGGGGAAGTGGGGTATTTCGAACGCGAAACGCAAAACACATTGATAGAGTGCCAACCCAGCCAATGCCGCGCTGCGATCATGTCACGTGAATGTGCTCCATGCGCGCTGCCGCGCGGAACCGGCAGGTCACGTGATATGGTCTCGGCGCCGGATTAGGTGCGCCTGCGCCGCGTAGATGAAGCGGCGCCTGCTGGTACTACTGCCCGCCGCCTTGGCGCCGGCTCGCTGCCCCCTCGTAGTCGTATGTGAGAGCAGTGTTGGAACTAACGCGTTACAAGTAACCAGGGGCGGATCCAGAACTCCGTTTTGGGGGGGGGGGGGGGGAGAATTTGTAAGGATACTATTCTCCCATTCTTTCCGTGTCACCGGGGGTCCCCTCATGTCAAGTTGCCCTCCGAAAAGGGGGAGGGGGGTCGATTTTGTTTGGGGGGGGAGCGGCCGCCCCGTCGCCCCCCCCCTCCTTGGATCCGCCACTGCAAGTAACGACGTTACTGGCAACGTTTTAGTTTCTTGACTAACGTACTCGTTAGAATCCCATATGACTAACTAGTAAAGTAATGTCGTTATTATTTTAGGGAATCTCCTACGAAATTACGTTACCCGTTACTCGTTACTTTTGATTAAAAATGGCCGCATGATTGTTTGAAAACAAAATAATTTTTATTATGTACACTACGTAGGCAAAAAAACAAAAAAACAACAACAAAGCTATGTATAAGCGGCGTCATTTCAAACTCCTTCGGAAGAGATTTTTAACGTTCCCACGACCGGGCCCAAAAGGCGCGAGATTATCGCTCAGCGTCCTTGCTAAGATCACCGTCGCCGTACCCTGAGCAGCCGTCTCGCTGGAAAGAGACTTGCGTTCAGAAGGCAACAGTCTGCCGCCGCTCGAAGGATTTTGCCTCAGCGTCCCTAGCTACTCCATCTGGTCCCATCGTTTTCTTCAAAACAAATAAATTCTTGTTCTGTCAACAGCAGAATGGATAAACTCTAAGTTTGGAAACGTTGACGTGCTTTCGCTTTGAACCAAAACAAGTGTCAGCGGTGGCCGGGTGCTGACGTGTCGTTAATTGGAAATGCGATGTTGGTTTGTGAAGAAATTCGATTCACGAAGTCATTCACAATCACAACACATCATGAGTTCATTCAAATTCACGAAGTAATTCCCCATCACATCACGACTTCATTCAAATTCACGAAGTCATTCACCATCACATCACGACTTCACTCACCATCACATCACGAATTCACTCAAATTCACGAATTCATTCACCATCACATCACGAATTCATTCAAATTCACGAAGTCATTCACCATCATCACGAATTCATTCATCACAAAGTCATTCACCATCACATCATGATATTTTTCAATTTCAAGAATTCATGCAGAGCCATTCAGATTCACGCCGTGAATGTGAATGAAGGTGAATGAGCGAGTTCATGAATGAATTTGCCGAGGTATGCCCTGGTGTAGCTGCCAAGGCAGATTGGCGTGCCCCCTCTGGGTGTCGCGTGCTCCCGATAGCCACTGAGCTACTAGCACAGCTGGTCTGGAAGAGTAAATGATTTCATTTGAATATAAATGTGCCGGCAAGAGTGGCAGGTTTTGGATAAAAAAAATAAAAAAAGGCTCCAAAGCACTTCTTATGAGTTGACGAATGTGAAAGCATGCAAGCCGCTCGTCGGCTCCCTTATTTCGTCTGCTGCATACTTCTCGGTGCCGGTCAGTGCGCGCGCTCTCCTGGGCACGCTGACCTTGGACGCTCCATGTTAACGGCACGCTGATGGACACGTCAGCGTGCCGTTAGCGTGCGCGCTATGGGGTGAGTGGCCGTTGAAACTGATGCTCAACGGCCAGTGGGAGCCTTGTCGACGCACACCAGCCAATGGGATTGAAGCCGAAAATCCATCAGCTTTACTCCGCTCCTTTAGGATTGGGGAATTCAGGTGCCGTTGGCTAGCTTTTCGCGTGGTGTCATAGCTGCGAGCTGGCTTCACTTGGAGAAAATATTTATGGTGCCGTTTGGTGCAGCTCGCTCCATGAGACAGTTAATGCTTTTGCATTAATAAAATAATAAATTAAATAAGATTTCAAGACTTGCTTCTATTTTGGGGTTGACATCCCGAAATAGAAGAACGTCCTCGAATCACTCCTAACTCAAATTAAATCTCACAACCTAAATATTAAAAAAAAAAGGTTTTTTTTTCTTTTCCTGGGGAAAAGCTTTATTTTTTGTGACATACATATGTATGTCACAGTCCAGGCACTTAAAATTTTTTTAAATTCTTTTTAAGGAAGTTGGGTGTTGTTTTAATGAAGCAAGAAATAGGAATGCCTGCTTTCTTTCCGTGTTCTTACCTCAACCTCTCCGAGTAACTTTCTAATTTGCTATTACAGTTGTGACCTCGTAGTGGACCTTTAATTAAAGCAAGTGTGCAATCATTTCAGTACTTTGCTTAAATAATTTGGGAGCTGGTGTCTCGACCTTTCTGAAGTGGAGAACAAAAAGCCGCTTTTGCCTGCATGTCCTAGTTTTAATGCGAATAGCATTCTTTGGCTACTTCACGCACTTTTCGTCTATGTATCTATCTGGCTATCTAACCTCTTACGCCGCGGGTCGATAAATAAATAAAAAAGACCGGCGCCGGCTGGGATTCGAACCGTTGACCCTTTGATCAGCAGGCAGACGCGCTAACCACAGAGCTATGAAGGCAGTCATTCAACGCACTCTAAACGGTTGTTTATATCTTTACCATGGGACGCGCTTTACAGCGCTGTCACAGCTACCGGTGCGCGCGCGTTCCATGCACGAGGGCTCATTCCGCTCTCGTGAGGCTGAGCACGGCCGCTAGCTCACCCTCTCCGCGCTCGGGAGAGGGTGATGTAGCGGCCGTGCTCAGCCTCACGAGAGCGGAATGAGCCCTCGTGCATGGAACGCGCGCGCACCGGCTAGCTGTGACAGCGCTGTAAAGCGCGTCCTATGGTAAAGATATAAACAACCGTTCAGAGTACCGTTGGTTGAGACTAGCTGAGACGCCAGAAAGTCTGGTCGGTACCATTTTGAGTGTTTGTGCGTATGGCGCGTGCTTTGCTCGCCTTCCTAAGTGACACAAACGCACGTGCTGGGCTGCGGAGATCGTGCGCAGGGCTGTGAAAGTGTCAACAAATTTAGAATCGCCTCAAGAGTGGGCTGGCGTATCTAGAGTGTGCCGGCCACCTGACGAACGCGCATAACTCCGCACCGTTTGATGCTATTCGCATTAACGTAGATAATCATTCCCAAAGGATGGGTTCTGCTGATTTTTATTTTAAAAATGGTCAAAGATTGAGGTTTTCTGCACCTCTCAACTCCTTCACCATCTTCCGAGTCGCGTGCGCTGTGACGTCAATGGGGGTGGTGCGGGGTTCCGGTGAACATCTCTCTCTCTCTCTCTAGGGCCCTCAGTGAGCACAAGAACTCATCCGCTCGCGACCGCGTGACAACGTGCTGGCGGGCGCAGCGCGGACAATATGGTGAAAGGAGGGAAGTCTCGTCCAGGTCCGGCCATACCCGTCCGGCTCTGTCCCCCTCCCCTTTCGGTTTCTGGCGGCTGTTTGCGGTAGCAGATAGAGCTGACGGTTTTGTGGACCTAGGATAGATGGCGCCACTAAAACTCCATATAATAAAAGTTTTGTCGATGATACCAGGTTTTTGACGCATTTATATTTATGTTGGAACGACAAGATTTATAGAAAAGTTATGTTTTATCGAGCAGGTATTCGCACAACTTTCTATCTTTCTACAAGACCCCCATTGACGTCATACCGCGTGTTTCTCATGGCCGCCGCTCGCGGCTGCAGGTTGGGAAATATTCTAGTTTTTGCCTCGCGATTACGCGACGGAATCGCAACATTTCGAAGGAAGGAGGTGTGTTTTCTGTCCTTTTTGATCAAGATGAACAATGTCAAAAGTAGAAAATGCAAATTCTTTCAACGTTAAAATTGTTGCACAGCTCCTTTAAAAGGTGACCCTGGTCTTAAAATAGATTTTTCTAATTTCTCATCCAATTTATATTAAATTTTCACACCTATTGTGATTTGCTGTGACGACCACATACATAAGTCAGTTGTTTTCCTATTTTTTTATTAAGAAAAGCTAGACTTCAGCGCATATGTTTCTGCCCAGCTTCCTTACAATACTTCCATTAAAACCTATGGCACCAAGTATGTCTGTGTGTTCTACAAGCAGTAGACAGTGAATCAAAGACCATTATAATTATAACAACATTTAGAAAAAGTTGACTAAAAATATTCCACCGATAATTAGAAACGAGTATATATATATTTTTTTTTTCAATTAGAAAGTTTTGCAGATAATGTTTCCCAAAAATCTTAGTTTTGTTGCGCTCTCCAATTTTTAAGATATCCAACCCCGAAAAAAAAAAAAAAAGTATTCCGATCCAAGTTTTATATTCAAAGATATCACGGGCAAAAAGTTTTATTTCGATGAAAAAGCTAATTCTGAGAAAAAGAGGAAAAGCTTTGCAAAACCCGCTTGTAAACAACCTTCATCTAGAACTTTGCATTGACGTAACTAAATAAAGGTGTACTTCCTTGGTGTAGTATTTAAAACATACATTGTTTCTGACTTAAAAAGAAAAAAAATTAAACGTCCATATATATATATGTTTTTTAATTAGGACTTTTTTTTTAGTAGACCCTTTCCATAACCTTATCAAACGACATTGGTACTAGTTGCCATTTCTTGTCTTTTTAGGCTTAGGCTAGATGGTGCAAGCTGCCACCCTTTACAAAGGGTATAGCCATTAACATCCATCCAACATCCATCCATCCATCCATTGGGCATGAAGTGTGTTGTGCTTGACACGAGCCCAGCCGAGTTTACACCGAACACCGACGCAGTTCTCGTGTCCAATACATGCTCAGAGTACGTGATCAAACAGTGGCAGTTTTGGATAATTAGCAGAGCTGCTACTATAGTCGTTTTCAGCTCAAGAAAAAGAAAGTTCTGTGCATCATTCATACGCCACGCAAAGTAGTTCTTACAAAATTCGGTTGTCGGAGGAAGAAGGGATGCTTTTGGCGTTTGGAAGCGTCTACGTCTTGATAAGATAACATACACCTAATCTAAAGTGCACCTACATACAGTCAAATCTCGGTACAGCGAACACCACTTTAACAAACTTTTCAGATTAACAAACTTCTAAAAAATCCCGTGCTGACTGCCTATGGTTGTAATGCAAAATTATTTCACTACAACGTACTTCAGAATAACGAACATTTCAAAATAACGAGCACTATATTTAGCTCCGCATCATGTTAACAACACCTCAGTACTACGAACTCATATTCTGAAGTGCGGGAATTCTAAGGTTTCAGTGAATCTGACACGGCAGCCGGAGCGGCAGGCTAGCAGACGACACGGCGAGCGGACGCCTTGCAAGTTGCAACTCGCTCCGTTGAAAACGCGAGACAGCGCGAGAGGTAACGGAAAACAAACTACTATTTCTTTTTTTTCTTTTTGTTTTGTTGAAACACGACGGGTTTCTAGCCGCAGAGTGCAGAGGCGAGGGTTCGGCAAGAGGCGAAAGGGAGGCAGGGAGCACGTGCGCGGAAAATCTGAGAAAGTGGACAGAAAAAATAAATAAAACGCTAGAAAGAACTTTTTTTTGCTTTTTCTTTGTTTTTTTTGTAGAGGAAGCGTGGCGAGAACGTAACTCTTTTTTGCGTTGACGATTTTCTTTCTTTCTTCTTTTTTTTTTCCGTTGACGGCTATTTTACGAAGCACGCCAGTCTACGGTGGCACCGCACTGGCTGCGTCGCCGGCGACGCATCGGGTTTATCTTTGTCATCTTTGTTTCTCACTTCTGCGTGTGCTCTCAGCCTTGTCAGACGCGGCTTTTTTCGGTGTTTATTGCGTCCACAAAGCAAGCCGGCGTTCGTGCTGCAATGCTGCCGCATCAAAAAAATAATAAAAATATGTCTTTCGTGCTGCAAAATTTGTGCTGCACGCATAAAAAAAAAATCGCCGACTACTTTAAATAAATGTGCTTTGTCTGATGTTGACTTGTGCATCTTTGTGAAAAACGAGTTCAAGGACCCACCGTTGTAAAGGTAGAACGTTTTAATCATTGGAAAATAAGTAATTATGGTTAATTTCGCGGTTTTCACTATAACGACCTTTCAGAATAACGAACAATTTTCCGCGGCCCCCTGAAGTTCGTTATACCGAGATTTCACTGTATATCTTAATTTTCTACATAAAGGGGTAAGTTAGTAATGCCATGTAGGAGCCGGACTTCTTTACTAGGGTTCTTGAGGTGAAGACAAGCATAGATGGCACGCACTTCTGAAAAGGGTCTGTTTATCGGCTTTTAGTCCTTATCGTAAAATGTTTGCATTCACCGACCCTACCATTGTTGCCTTCCAGACGAACCCGGGCGACGTTGGCTGGGACGTGTTCTCGCTCTTCTACCGCGTCGACGGTCCCATTGCCTCGGTGAGTGACGGTTTTGTGAAGACCGAAAGCGATGGAACGCTCTGACGGCCCTTGGGGGTGCCTGTCCAGGTGTTCACCCCATACTCAATGTCGGTGTACCTCCGCCTCTTCAACCACCTGTGGCGTGCCAAGCACATGGAGTATGTGACCACGGCTGCCTGGAAGCAGCAGACCATGAACCGGAAGCTCTGGACCAGGGATGTGCCCGGTAGGTCGGGGCCACGGTATAAGATGCTCTTTGGGGGAGGACACGTAGGACGGCGAAGGCCCTGACGCAATCGACCAGGTGAAGCTCCATCTGCGTGTGCCCGCTTAGCCCATGCCGACGGCGTCTCCGCCGGCCAAACGACGCAAGATAAAAAAGAAGAAGAAAAGTGTCTCATTGTTATGGGGCTCGAGCGCATGCACTTTCTACTTGGCACGTCTGCTTTGACCTTGACGGATGCCAACTCGAACAACGCGCCAGAGATCCTCCCGCTTCAATGGGTTCGTAAAACCATTCTTGCCGCCATTGAGGCACGAAACTAAAGTTGATTGCGGAGCTTTTTCTAAGCAATATGCGTAGCACAACTGGCAGGTTCTACGTGGCGCGGCGCACCCAGAAAACTACATTGAAAACAAGTGTGTCTCCCGTAGAAAGGCGTGGGAAATCGTGACAGCCTACCTCTATCCGCTTATCGAAGGATCGTCTGGTGACACAGCTTGCAACCGGCGCGAGGAGAGGACTTTATCTTGTAGCTGCGACGCGTGAGGTGTATTAGCCTCGAGCGGGACTGATTGGAGCGCTGTGATCACTTCATGGTGACATAGTGACAATTATCACGTGACGAGGCCAGGTATTTTCTCCGTTTGTGTGCTTTAGCGCGTAGCAGCAGAAGCTGTTTGCTAAGTGTATTTTGTTTTTGCTATCACGCAAAACGTGCGTAGGATAAATCCTAAAAACAAATTCAAATACGCAAGCAAAACGATCGGAAGCTGTGTGTAAATTAGGGCGGAATCCTACGATGGCTTCGTGGCCGCCAACACCGCCCGGATACTTTGCCGTGGAGACCGACGAGCATACTTTTACGTGCTCTTTCCTGCGATTCCCGACTTCAAGCAGCAAACGAGAGTAAACGCTCGATTCACGGCTTCCAGAAGCAACGACTTCAGCGACAGCTCAAGTCGGCGGGAAGGCCAGGGTGGGTCGGGAGGCCTAGCAAGGTGCTCGTCACTCGCTGCCTACAACCAGCAACCTCGCAACCGGCTTTTTTTTTTTTTTCTAAGTGGATTTATTTTGTATAAATAGTTTGAACCTTGACCTAGATCTTCTGGTTAGGTGAGTCTTATCTCTCTGTCGTCCCCTTGTCATTTTCGGAGTGTTGTGCGGTCACTGTGGTGGTGGCGGATGCTCTCGTTGCAGTGACACATTTGTCAATTCTATTTGCTGCCGTCTTTGATGTAAAGCTCAAATAAACACGCTCTAGATTACCCTTGCATCATGTGGTACATACACTTTATTTTTCGTGTGTTTCTTTAAAACTGCCTAAGCAAAGGCTTCGAAAAAAAAACGCCGATCGAAGGCCAATTTAACACCTGCTCGCCACCTTGGAATGCTTCAAGTTTAACTACCTGCCTGTGTCCGACCGCCAAGACAGTGTTGCGTTACGTTCGCGTAACCCGTTACGTCCAATCTCACCTTCCCAGGTTCATGGGGGAGAGAGGAGGGCGGGGGGGGGCTAGTATACGCGTTTCGTTCCGTCCGACGTAACGCAGCCACAGCGAAAAGAAAACTCACTCTGGATATTGTTGTGGACTATTGCTTGAACAAACTAAAGGCATTACTGAAAGAGTTTGCCCCCGAAGATGTTTTTAATTGTGACGAGACCGGCCTATTTTTCAAAATGCTACCGGACCGGACGCTGTGTTCTGACAGCGACTCCTGCACAAGAGCAAAACACATCAAGGAAAGAATCACCGTCATGGTTGGGGCGAACACGAAGGGCATCGGGAAGTTGCCGCTTCTCCTCATCGGGAAGGCGGAAAACTCCAGGCGTTTTAAAGGGATGCAAAAACTTTCTGTTGGCAACAAGAAAGTCCAACTCGTCGTTATCGGCTCGACAAAAGATTCGAGAAGTTTGAAAGATCCGGAGGAGCTTGCTGTGTGGTATTCCAGCTACACCAAGGCGTGGATTACGCACTGCTTATTCAAAGGCTCTTTGCGCCGTCTGGGCCTGGTGTTCGATCACCAAAAGCGACGTGTGGTTACGGTATGTTCGTCGATAACTGCGGAGCCCACGGCACTGTGGACAACCTCGAAGCCATCCGACTTGAATTTTTGCCTCCTAACACTACGAGTGTGCTCCATCCAGCCAATGGACCAGGGGATCATTCAGAATATCAAGGTCCACTACCGTGCCTGCCTGCTTGCGCCACACGGTCCTCTGCTTTGACAACGGGAAGGGTTACACTGTGGGCCCACATGCGGCAATCAAGATGCTGACGGATGCGTGGAAGGCCATTCGGCCATCAACAATTGCCCGCTGCTTCAACCACGCAGGTTTCTTCGCCAGTGAAGAGCCCCTAGCTGATAAAGGAAGACTTGACCATCAAGAGGCCAAGGACGTTGCCACAGCAGTGGATGTCGGCGAGTCTCTGTTCGCCGACCTGCGCAACAGTGGAATGAGCATTCCTGATGCTGCTACATTCCGTGCGTTCGCGGCATCTTGACCAAGACTTTGAACTGTGCGCAGAACTTACAGACGACGAAATCGTGTGCCAAGTCTTCACACAACCTGAAGAAGACTCAAACACCTCCTCTGACGACGCCGATGACCGCTCGCAGCCGTCGACAGCAGACATAACGAACGCGTTAATGTTGCTGTCTAATGTGTACAGTGAGGATATGACGCTGGCACGGATGCAAGTGGACATGATCGCCCGCAAGCGGAAAATGAAACAAGGTACTCTTTGTGACTTTTTCAAGTCCGCTTAGGCTCAATGAAGCCAAGTTTTGTAATCTCGATTTTTTCGGACTGCTTTATTATTCGGACGCTTTTTCAGTCCCCACGACGTCCGAAAAATCGGTCAGCGACTGTATAGGTCTTAATTTCGGATTCTTTCATAGCTCAAGATGTCTCACATCGTAATTATTTAGTTAAAGAAGTTGTTCGGGGAAACTTTGTTTTGTAGACATATGTGTTCGATCCAGGCACATCAAAATATTTTGAAGATTTCAGTGTCCTTTTAAAGACAGGGTATTTCATACACCTTAGAGGTAATATAAAATATTCTATTTGTTGAAAAATTCGGTGCTGATATTTGTGCATTGTCAGAGGGTGCGCTGTCTTCGGAGGTTCACTATCACCGGGACCACAGCCGACGCCACGATCCGAGTGAGCCAATGAAACGGCGCCAAACGTGCGTCGTCGGAGAGTGCGCTGTCTTCAGAGGTTCGCTATCATCAGGACCACAGCCAACGCCACAATCCGAGTGAACCAATGAAACGGCGCCAAAAGTGCGTCGTCAGAGAGTGCACTGTCTTCGGATGTTTGCTATCATCAGGACCACAGCCGACGCCACGATCAGAGTGAGCCAATGAAATGGCACCAAAAGTGCGTCGTCAGAGAGTGCGCTGTCTTCGGATGTTCGCTATCATCGGGACCACAGCCGACGCCACGATCCGAGTGAGCCAATGAAACGGCGCCAAAAGTGCGTTGTCAGAGAGTTTGCTGTCTTCGGAGGTTCGCTATCCCGTTTACATCGGCGCTTGGGCTTTCGCCTTCAAGTCGTCTTAGGGATAACATAAGAGACCCTGTGAATTTTAGGACGCGGTAAACACATAAGTCGGAAATGCGTTCCAGGGTTCAATGACAGCTATCGCTCTAACTTTTTGCGCACTGTGGCAGAAATCTGCCGCTTTTGTGTCTGGAGTGACTCTGTGCCGCTTCGCTCGAGCTGAAGGGTGCCTCTGCTGCAGAGTGCCTCCCGGTGCTGCACCAGTGCGACATTCTGCTGGCAGAGATGATGCACTTCATGCAGCAGGTCCAGTACTACATGGTCTTTGAGGTGAGCTCCCTTTCTTCGAAGTCTCATAATGGACCTTTCCGGAAAATCCTGGGAGACCTAGCGGCGAGGGGATTGCGGGGCCGTTCAGATGTATGCTCGTGCAGGCTCGAACACTTTGTATATTCTGGAAGCGTCGTGATTTATTCTCTTTTATTATTAGGAGCTCAGAAAGCACGCGAAATAAAGCGAACACAAAAGGAAAAGGGAGGTAATTACATACTCTGTTTCTCTACATTCTGAAATAAAAAAAATAAAAAGGATCTTAAACCGACGTCAACTTTGCTTTTAATTTCTGGATAATCTCGCATGCCATACGCCTGAATGTCACAATGCATCGAGCAGAGTGGGGCGGTTCTCGCATATTTCCAGAAATGTCTATTGGGCTCTAGGTGGCTACGTAATTAGGAGCACCTCGTTGCAGCAACTTCAGAATCTAAACTCAAAACAACCTTTCTGTACCGTGTCTACTCCAGGAATTTATTTATAAGAGATTCGCTAATGTTCTTTAAGGCTCATATATTCTAAAAAGAACAGTGTGTTTTGTTAATTTATTTTGTACAGATGCTAAAAACTGATTATCGGTGAAAAAGTTGCCCCTTTGCCGTACAAGCGTGGCAAAGGCAGTGGTAATACGGATTGTGATGTGTTAGTGTGAAGAAACTGTGTACACATACGGAGACTGGATGGCATGAAATGGCCCTCCGTCGTGCAAGGTAAGCGCATGGGCCCTCCGTGGATGTCTTGCTTGTGGTTGCCATCTTCTGCGGTTGTAGTGTAAATGCAGCTTTCTCGGAGCCTGTTGGAGTGTGAGACGCAATAGACAGACCGTTCGTGAAATGGAACAATTCGAACGCGGCAGTGCCGAGCAGAGCCCTGGCAACAATTTGCGGCAAAAGAGAACCAAACACTCGGAACTCCCCCAAACTGTAATGGCAAAGGAGTCTGCTTTTAGAGCGCAGCTCTTAGGCGCCCGTTTCCGGCTTGAGCGGCGTCGCCGTCGGCGTAACCTCAAGGTCAACCCAAGGTCACGTGGACCCCCAAGGTCATGTGACCCCCCTCCCTCGAGGTCACGTGACCCCCCGAGGTCATGTGACCCCCGAAGGCCACGTGGCCCCCGAGGTCACGTGGACCCCCGAGGTCACGTGACCCCCGAGGTCACGTGACCCCCGAGGTCACGTGACCCCCGAGGTCATGTGACCCCGAGACCACGTGGCCCCCGAGGTCACGTGACCCCCGAGGCCACGTGGGCCCCCGAGGTCACGTGAACCCCCCTCCCTCCGCACCTTCCCCTCCTCAAGAGCTGCGCTCCAATTCGGCATTACAGGGAGTTGTAAACGGCTTTCATTTTTTTTTTTTTCTGCTTTTCTGTCGTTCTCACTTGTGCACTTTCTCTGGGAAAGCCCGGAGTGCGCTTGTTTCCCGGAGCAGGATGCCGCTGTATGTCTGAACAAGTGATCTTTTACTCCAGCCGGGAGTAACACAGAGGTACGCGGGAAAGAGGTTCGGCTGGCATCCGGCGTCCCATTGTTGGCACCTAACCAGATATGGTTAGGTGCCAACAATGGGAGTCGAGCTGGGACCTAACCAGATATGGTTAGGTCCCAGCCATATAACACATCCCATGTTAAAAAAAAAGTGATGAATATTAATTTATGATTTGTGTACACTCTTGTAACGCTTCGCACTTATCAGAATGCGGCAGTACTTGCAAACAGCGTCTGTGCCGAGACCGGGACAGGTTCCTCGGCCGTCGATCAAGGAAGACCGTAGTTCCCTGAGGGCGAAGAGTTTGGGAACCCGAGTGCCCGGTTGCAGGTGATAGAGTGTGCCTGGGCGGAGCTGGAGACGCGGGTGGACCAGGCACAGGACCTGGATGAGGTGGTCAAGGCCCATGACGACTTCCTCTCGGCACTCATGACCAGGGCCCTGCTAGACCCCGAGTCGAGGGTGAGTTAGCATCGTGCTCTCCGTCGTGTTCGTAATCTGTCAATTTCCCCTTGCACACAGCGCATCCCGTTGCGCCAATTTAAGGACACTGAACTCCCCCAAAGCATTTCTTTTTGAGTACTTGGATGAGACACTTGTGTCGCGAATAAGATCAATATTTATGTCACGAGACCCTCTTGAGCGATTCCCAAACGTCTTCCTCTTTTGGGGTCGATGTCTCGAAATAGTATCATGTTTTGGAACTGCTCCTAGCTCAATGTAGATGTTGTGGGAAATTTTTCTTTTTGTTTTTATAGGCAGTCTTTTTTGTAGTGACACACATGTCCTATCCAGGAACAAGAAATATGCAGCTTTTGCCACAGTGTGCATTCGACACGGCGAGCCCTCGTATACCCTTTCTTCGGAAGGTGTCCTAGCTTTGCGTGGCAATCCCACGTGCACCCGCTAAAATCCAAAGGAGAAACGACGTGATGTGGCTCCTTTTTGTAAACATCTCAAGGCTCGTGCCGCGTCAGTGCCGGTAATGATTGACGATTATTTGTGACTCGTCTCGGTGGTGATTGGCAATTATTTCACTCTTCCCTCTGAATCAGGGCGGTCCCGCAGTGGGACCTAGCCTGCGGGGTTTTCTTATCTCCTTTGCTGAGCAGCAGCCACCAATTTCTAGCCATCTCTCGGTAGTTTCCACTATTCCCCTCGACTCTCCGTTGGTCCTCGGTGTAGAGGTGGCACTTAGAGGAGGCCCCAAGCCAAGAGCCCCTGCCAGCGCACGCTCATGGGGGTGCCACTCCCCACCGGCTGTGTTGCGTGCAGGCAGGTGCACGACTGAACAGTGGTGTCTCGTTAATATGGACACCTCCGTTCCCCCCCCCCCCCAGAATTGTTCATAATGTGAGTTGTCCATAATAACGAGAGAAAAATGCACATATTTTCCCAGTTTGTACCCGAAAATGGTGTTATTATAGCGGTGTATCCATATTAACGAGGCACAACTGTACAATGTTTGGTCGTTTCTTTTGCCTCACCGCAGACTCTACATACCGGTAATTCCACCGTCTGGTCATAGTGCTGGCGACACAGCTGCATTTGTAGTGCTCTGGCACGTGCGGCAGAGAGGTGGCAGGGACGCGGGTGCAGCCGTATGTCTCTCGGCCGAGGAGTGAACTAGAGTTTTCTGCCTAACATAATGCCGACGCTGCACGTGCATTCGGGAAGTCCGTATAAGTGGTTTTGCTGCAAGGCGTTTTTTGAGAGTTTAGTGCCCCTTAATTAAAGGCCGACGTACAGCCTCGTTATTTTGGTGGGAAGATAATCCTCCTAGCATTCTCCCCGACACTGCGAGGGGAGCAATGTTGGGTCGAATTGAAAAGTGAAGCGGATGTAGGAAAAGAGGAAGCAACAAAAAGTGGAAAGCGCAAAGTGTATGTCGCCCTTTAAGCCCTTGGTAACAATCAGCGCCATCGGCAGTGTCACTGCCAGATGCCTGGGGTAAACGAAGGACACTAAGCAAGTGGGGTGTGGAATTGGGACGGTGCAGGACATCCTATCTGAGCTGCGCTCCATCTTCGACCAAGTGCTGCGCTTCAACGAGGTGCAGGAGAAGCTGCTGACACAGCTGGAGCAGACGAGGGCCGGCGGTGGGAAGCAGCAGCCCCGCTCCCAGCGCAGCATCATCTCTGAGGCGCAGGCTGCCGTGCGCGTCATCTCCGACACCTACCAGGTGGGAACCCCATTGAGGGGCAGTTGGTCGTTGTCCGTCCTCGGTCAAGGTGGAAGCTATGGGCTCGAACATTACAATACTGTTACCCTAACAATGTAAAAAAAAAAATAAAATAAAGGAAGATCCATTGGTGGATTCTTAGGGAATGCTTTAGCACGACCCTTAGGAAACGCCACACGCGTCCCCCTTTGAGAAACGCTTATGCCGACCCCTTCACTTTTCTGTTGTGGCTTTCTCTTTCGCTTCCTCTATTTTTTGCTGCCTCTTTTTGGCTTCGTTACAGGTTCACTGTTAGCGTTTCCCAGAAGGGGACGTGTGTGGCGTTTCCCAAGGTTCGTGCTAACGCATTCCCTAAGGATCCACCAATGGATCTTCCTTTCATTTTACGGTGAAGTGGGCTCGCCGAGCCTGCTTTGCCCCAGCCTCTGTCGCACGCAGACCTGCGTTGGCTTGCCACTTCTTGTGCCGCATTTCGGCCAGCCGATCCATGCGCTGCTTCCCGCTCCTTGTCTTGTTCGCCTGCAAGTTCAAACTCGCCCCAGCATCCGCGAGCGCATTGGCTCCTGCCTTGTGACGTCGCCTCCTTCACACCCTTGTCCTTCACTACTCTGCTCCTCTCTACGCAGCACGCTTCCTTTTCCACTGTTTTGTCCACAGACGGACGGCGTCAGCTTTTCCCTGTAATGTAGGTACGAATGCTAACGTATTAAAAAAGAGCAGTCCCACGTGAATTCACAGTACAGTCACAGCGATAGCTGCGATGCGTCGGCGAGGTCGTTGAACATCGGCATTGCGTTCACGCACCTTGGGGTCCCGACGGCGTAGTCTCTCGGCTCCTGTCTTACAAGCATGCATTTCGCCGTTCACCCGCGACGAACGACGAGACCGGTCGGCGTCGCCGCCAGCGCGTCTCTCACCGCATTGCAACGAGCGCGACGCAAGCACGCGGCGACGCAGGAGACGCACGCATCTGCCGAGTTTGCGCGGTACCCCCCTCGAGCTTCGGCACGTTTGCCGCCTGATCCACTATGATGTCCTAACGCGCACTAATGATCCACTAATGATGTCCTAACGTGCAGGCCTTGTCTTCTAGATGGTACTGGACGGATGAATGCGGCTGAACCCTTTCAATTGGGCTGCTTGCGCCACCTAGCCGAAGCTTTTAATTTCAACAATTAAATTTGGAATTAATTGGAGATAATAAAGTACCTCGGTCGTGACATCGCAGAAACTGCGGTCATGTAGCGCAGTGGTTCTCAAATGGGGTCCGTGAAGGTATTCTAGGGGTCCATGAAGCTCTGCTTCACCAGTGCAAGCCTGGCAATAAAAGTTGTATTTTTTCATATTTAGAAGAAACAATTTAATTTTTGGGGTGAATTTTCTCGTGTATGTCAATGAGACAAGTCTACTATACACTAGTCCATGGGTTCTCAAACTGGGTTCCGTCAGAACACAGGGGTTCCGCAGAGTGCTCGCTTGCAGGGTGGAACGGCTGCGCCATTTTGCGCCAGACGCATTTGTCTGCGCCATCCTGCGCCATTTTGCGGAAACTGCGCCACAGCCAATACCTCGCGCCATTGAGCTCCAAATTGCACAACGTGCGCCAGCAAAAATTATATTTTGTCTTGGTTTCGGTTTTATCGACTCGATTGGCAACAATGAGCGCGTTTAGCTTGGTGGGCCTTGCAATGTTTTGTTACGTTTTTTTTCCCTGTGTATCCCGAGTCGGAAGCGCGCGAAAAAACTCGGGGGTCAGATTCCAAGCGCTACATCACCTGCGACTCGATTCTTATTCTTCAACCATAAGCGGTTAAGCAAGTCGGCCGAGGTTAGGTCGAGTCGTTAAGCGTCAGATTGCCTGAGGCTCTGCGGCCCGGGTTCCGGACGTCAGCCAGTTGAAAACACATTAGCAAAATATTCCTTTTAGTGCTTCATCGTTAGAAGTTGGAACCGCATTCCGGCAAGATAAATCGTGATTTGATAGAACTGAAACGCGGTCCGATCCGAAACCTTGCCGGCCAGCAGCTCTCACGCGAGCGGTAGATCTGCTCGGCGTACTTTAATCTTGCTCCGGCTCATCGCTTCGAATACGATAACTCCGTTAATCGTAGTCTGCTGCTTCGATATTGAGTTGTACAATAGGATAAACTCAAAATTTGTTGCCCTGTTCCTCCGCGCAACAGCACGTCCGTTGCTTACGCACGTCACGTGGTTCGCACATATAATTACTATGTCGAGCACGTGTGGGTTGTGCGTATAAGCAGTGCTGTTTTCCATTTTGAGCAACTGAAAGCCACTCAGAAAATATCAAGGCCACTATCTTCAGAAACATATGGTACTTGCTTTTTGGTTCTCATTAGAGGACACATGCAAAGGAAAGAAACATTATTTTTAAACAGCTGAGATGGATAAAAAGATGTCATAAAACGATTTAACCACGAAGAAAAAAATATTTAGAGCTATATTTACGGCGCTATACGAATTTGTAGTTGGTCAGCCTGCGGGCGCCAACGGAAAAGTGGCCACTTATTTATCACGTGACTGGCCCTTATTTGTCACGTAGTGCTTGCGCTCTTTGCAGAGGCTTCCTTTGGCCTCCTAAAGTGACTTATTCATCTTATTTTGAGGTACTAACAACTCGGAACGAAGATTAATGATGTAACGTCTAGAGCCTCAAAACGGAATACTCATGCATAGAACAGCCGCAACGCAGATGTGACAGACGCTGTAAGCGCGCGTGTCAGATTGAACGGCCGTTCGGCGTCACCGTTGTCAGACGAGTCTGAGCGCCAGCAGTCGGTCGGACCATGTTGAGCGCTTGTTGAAGCGCGTGCTTGCACGCGCTTCCTGTGACGCGGACGCGACGTTGCTGAGCTGCGGCAGATCGTGCGCAGGCCTGCTGAAACGTGACCAAATGTTGCATCGCCTCAAGAGTGAGCTACGAATCTAGTATTGTGCCGGTCAAATGACTAACGCTGCTCAACTTTTCGTCTTCGATGCTAAATTCGCTTTATAAGTAGTCTTTTCCATCTAGCCCGTTTAAGAATAGGTTTTGCTGACCTTTGCATGTGTCCTTTAAGGCTCACAAAGTTTCAAGTTTTCACTTCTGTTACACTGTTATCCCATCTACCTAGGTCCCTAACCACTCATGTTCATACTGTGCTGCTAAGCACAATTGAAATTGCTTCCGTGCTTGTCTAAGACACAAGCTGAAGTGCAATGAAAACTGATCTGAGCTGCTCCTAGCCTGCTCCAGAATGTAGTTTTAGCTGCTCCCAACCTGCTCCAAAACAGCTGTTTCAGCTGCTCCCGTGGCTGCTCCCAAGTACATTTCATGAGTTCCACCACTGGCTTGGGTTCTCGCGAGCACCCAAGTCAGTACCCCCCCGCTCCTACACGCACATGCGGACACGACGACGAGGCGCGGGGCTTTCAGCTCAAAACGCGATTTACTATTCTTCGAAGTACGCGGGACTCAGCCGCTCAGCCGTGCGGCCGCAAAGTGCAGCGCGGCAAGGCCGTGGGCAAGGCGCGGGGCGAGCGCCGCACCCGCTCGCGCCATCAATCAACGACACAAGTCTAGCTCTCCTGAGAACGTACGGCGCCCTCTCTTAACACGGGCGGGAAATGGTGATGCGAGTCCGCGGGTCCGCTCCGGCCGCCGGCGTCCAGCGCACCGCGGTCCGGCGGATCATCCCCTCCGCACCTCTGTTTCGTGTCTGTGCTACGAGAGGGCGCCGCATGTTCTAAGAAAGCTTAGGAGAGCTAGGCTTGCCGTTTGTGTCGATTTTGGGTAGATGGCGCTAAGCGAGCGTGCGCCGTTGCGCGCAGTCCCTGCGCAACTCGCCGCGCTCGAAGGAAAAAAACAACACGCGCACAGCAATCGTTGGCGCGCAGCCACCTCCTCTCCCGCATCGGGCAGACGACAAGAGACGACTCATTAACAAGTGCGTCACCAGCGCGGGCGGTTTAGTTTAGTTTAGTCGTTCGCTTATTTCGCTCACGTTCCTCTTGACGTTGAGCGGCACCGCTGCACCATGAGCAAGAAAGCGAAACCGAGAGCATACTGCAACAGTTACCTCCAGTATGGATTTATGCAAAATGGAGGAAATCCTCAGTGTGTTCTTTGTGGCGAAGTTTTGGCCAATAGCTCTGATGAACCCAGCGAAGCTTTCGCGTCACCTCTCCACGAAACACCCGGCATACAAGGACAGGACAACCGAGTATTTCGCAAAGAAGCAACAACAGCTGGAAGCGCATGAAGCTAGGTTCACACAGAGAGCTGAGAAAATTTAGCAAGCGCTCTGGGGAACTGTTTCTGATATAGGCACGTTTTTGGTTCCAGGACTCAACATCATCTCTGAGCAAAATGAAAGCGACATATCTGCTCAGCTACCGAATCGCGAAGCAGTTGAAACCTCACACAATTTGCGAGGATCTCATCATGCCTTGCGTTCAGGATGTGATCAAGACTGTAATCGGAGAAGAGCACCTAAAGAAGGTGCGGCAAATACCATGCTCAAATGACACTGTTGGCCGGCGGATCCGCGAAATGGCGTCTGATGTGGAGAGCCAAGTGATAGAGTGCGCCAAAAACTCCCCAAAATTTGCGATCGCCGTGGATGAGAGCTGTGACGTTTCGGGGTACCCGCAGCTGGTGGTATTCGTGAGGTACCTTTCAGACGGCGCGATTGTGCAAGAGTTCCTCTGCTGTATTGAACTGAAGACAACCACAACGGGGAGGGACATATCTGATGCGCTAAATGAGTTTTTTGTAAGTGGAGGGCTCAGTTGGAGCAAGTGCATTGCCATTTGTACTGATGGCGCAAAAGTGATGACTGGGCACGTGAAGGGGCTGATAGGGTTGATCTGGCAGGTCAACAGCAGCATTCTGTTCACACACTGCATGATCCACAGGGAAGCCTTAGCTTCAAAAGAGCTCAGCAGCGAGTTGATGGTTGTAATGAACCATGTTGTCAAAATCGTCAATACGGTCAAGTCCAAGCCGAAAGCCATTCGGCTTTTCAAGGCACTGTGCAGAGAGATGGGGGCAGCACATGAACACCTGCTGCTTCACACAGAAGTGCGCTGGTTGTCACGTGGGAACGTGCTGAGCAGGGTCTTCGACTTAAAAGATGAGTTAGCTACTTTTCTCGCCGGCGATCCAGCACTTGTTGAGCCTTTTGTGGAGAGCTCTTTTCTCGTGAGGCTAGCCTACCTGGCTGACATGTTTGAACACCTCAACATACTGAACCAAAGCCTTCAGGGCAGACAGGTAACCCTAGTCAGTGCTGCTGACCAGATCAGGGCCTTCTGCAGCAAACTGCAGGGCTGGATGAGCCGCATGAGCAGGGGAGACCACAGCCCTTTCAAGAGGCTGTGCACCTGTGAGGCTCAACTTGCTCTGTCTGCTTCTGACAGAGCGGTAATCATGGCTCACCTCAGTACGCTCAGGGCTCATTTAGCCAATTACTTTCCGGAGGTGGCCAGTGCTCAGTGGCTTGTGTCCCCTTTCCATGTGGACATAACAGCATTCAACAATGAGGCTGTTGAGATTGAAAACGAGTTCCTTGAGCTCAGAGCAAGCACTGCACTCAAAGAGAAGTTCAGCAGCCAAGATGTGGTTGCATTTTGGATGGAGATTGCCTCACTGTTCCCACACCTCTTTGGCAGGGCACGTGGACATGCTTCTTCCTTTTGCAACTACATATGCTTGCGAGCAGGCATTCTCAGCACTAGCCTACCTGAAAAACAAGCACAGGAACCGACTGAACCCGGCAGCAGATATGAGGCTGGCCCTAAGCGTGACTGAGCCACGGATCGATTCGCTGTTGCGAGCAAGGCAACCCCACCCTTCACACTAATATGTATACTGTCTTGCCGCCTCGGTGGCTCCGAGGCGAGAGCGTCGGCCTACGGATCCCCATGTGGCGGGTTCGAATCCGGCCGAGGTGCCCGCAATCTGACGGAGGCTTATTGCGGAGAAGGCGCCGTGTAACCGAGCTTTCGGTTGCACGTCAAAGATCCCCAGGTGGTCGAAATTAATCCTCAGTCCTCCGCTGGGGCGTGCCAGATGCCCGTCGTTGGTTTGGCACGTAAAACCCCAAATTTGACTTTTGATTTGTATACTGTCTTTCATTGTAATCCCACCTTACAGTCTAATGTGTGTTCCGCTTTTTATTGTTTTATCTGTGCAATAAATATTTTGTGAACTCTTCTATTGAAAGTGTATCCAGACAGCAAAACAGCAGGGAAGGGGGGAAGGGTAGGGGCGGGGGACGGGGGTCGATTGCTCGGCACTCTTTAAAGGTTGCTGGGTTCCCCGAGACCATAAAGTTTGAGAACCCCTGCACTAGCCTTTAATTATATCCGTTTATTAAATCATTATCATAATTAACCTATACCTTTCCCTTCCCCTCACTACGAATGGGGTCCTCTATCATCTCCACCGATTCACAAGGGGTCTGCAAAACATCAGTGATTGAGAACCACTGATCTAGCGGGTGCTGCACAAGAGCCATACGCATGTGTGCACATGTGTGCTTATCAAATGCCGATAAAGGCGATTGCTAAGGCTGCGGCATAGCTCTGTGGTAATGCAACCGCTTCGCACGCGGCGGACCTGGTTTGGAATCCCGGGAACACCACGGCGGTGGGCGATTTTTTCGAGCATTTGGCGATATCGAAGACGGTTGCCCCAACGTCCATCTATGGCAACTGCAACAGCATCAACTGCAACGACAACGGACGCCATTTGCAGCAGTGGGAAGAGCCCGTAAAGGCGATTGCCGTAGAAAAGAACTTGCTTCAGTACTTCGCATAAAGACGATTGATGCAGAACACTTTGTGTGTTTGTGTCAACCTGTTTCAATCTGCTTTCCCTGTTTGCAGAAAAGAAACAAAGCAAATTACGGTAGATGTTTGCACTGAGACAGCATAAGGTCGGTCTGCCTACCAGGTATTGCGACACTGGAAGTACGCCATAGATGACAAATTAAGTCAATGCAGTACATCTGCCATCCGGGCTCCTTACCATGCACCACGCAGTAGTGATACGCGACCGCACGCCGGTACGATGCGCCTCTAGAGTGAAACGTGCAGAGGTGGGGATTGGACCCATGATCTCTGGGTTCTGCAGCTTGAGATTTTGCTCCACATACTCGGAACTGCAATACCCTCGCACACCCTGCCATTGATCAGCCTTGCCTGTTTGACTTGTGGGGTTTGTGCCACTACACATGGTCATGTGGTTGATTCCATTATAAGTAGGACTCCATGTTTCCGGAGTTTATTTTTCGTCCAATTCGGAGGGTGTTTTTCGGAGTTTATTTTTTGACGAAGATTCGGACTTTATCGGACTTTATATTTTTTTGATTCCCAATTCTCCGAAATTCGGAGTTTAATTTCGCTGTGTTTCCTATTAAAAATAAATAAATAATAACCGAATGTAAACGTATGACAGATAAGAAATAAAACGCGCTTGTATCAATTGAAATATCTTCAGTTGAATTTGGCGTTGGTGCCATTGCCATTGGCAATACTAATTTATCCACGACAAAAGTCACACACAAGTGGCGCTTCGATAGACGGATAGGAGGTAAGAGAGAGTTTGAACTGCCCCTCTTCCCAATTTTATACAATCCCTTTGGTCCATGGCTTTCACTGTTACTAAAGCGTACCCTTTCCTTTCTCTAAATCACAAATCGCATGGCCCAAACGGGAAATTAAGAGAGTGACTTTTGTCGTGACCCAAATGTACAAGGAACGACCTGTTGCCCTGAATCAACCTTGAAGAGACAAGCGGCAAGACACCTTTTGACAACGGCCCGAGATTTGAAAGATAATTATGGTGGAATTCTTCCCAGGACCATTGGCTCTCTGCTAATCAAACTGTAAAGAAAAAAGTCTTTTTTTTTGCCCGGGGGGGGGAGTGGCATTGACACATAAATATTCGGAGTTTATCGCATAAATCCGAATTGACCAAAATTTTACCGCGGTGTTTTTCGGAGTTTTTCGGATTTATCCGAAAACACAGAGCCCTCATTATAAGTCACGGGACTGCATGATGTGATATCACGGTGCATGTCATGGTGTCATACGCTGTCAGTGTCATAAGACACCATAATGTCACCGTGTCACACGATGCATTGTCACGCGACATCACGCAACCTTAATTAGCGGAATGACTCGCTGGCCAAGGGAAACGTAACTATTCAGTCAAGTTTTCCCCCTAAATCTGGGTGTCATAATTTTTGCAATGCTCTAGACAATTCGAGAACATGGCTGCCTTAACAGTCTATTAGAAGATGAGGCACTAGAATCTCTTCTATTAAATTAGTGAAATTGGTTTGTAGATCACATTTTTGCAGCCTACCACCCTTGAGAAGCTTCTTTTTTAAAACTTTCTTATTGACATGGTTTCCATCTCTCGGGCAATGGCGACAAGCAAGTCACTTAGATCTCAAAAAGTGTTTGTGATTGTTTTCAAGTGCAGGTTTATTTATATTTTTTTATGACTCCCTTTCTCTAAGGGTGTCACTGAAGACTGGGTTTTCACCAGGGCTGGAAGGACCAAGTCTTTGGGCTGAGACTTGCTTAAGTTTGTCTCTTTCTTGCCTCGACAGAAACTGGTTCAGGGATTCCTGGTGAGCCTGTCTTGCCACGACGACATCAACCTGCAGGGTCTGGGATTCCGGCTGGACTTCTCGGAGTTCTACAACCTTCAGAACCACCAGCTTCGCTCCTCCATGACCTTCCAGAGGCGGCGGAAGAGCCTCGGGTAAGGCACCGAGTTGGGTTCTTTTAAGGTCGAGTCTTTGCCCAACATCCTCCAAAAATAAGTTTCTAGCCTGGCTTATACGATGCTTCCAGCCATGGTGTAAGGAGGCTCAGGTGGAATAATGTCTTCTCTGGAAACATCCAACTTTTGTCCCCGTTTCGCACGCGCACCACCAGATGGCGCCACAGTCATTGAGGCTTATGAAGGGCATCTGCTACGTGGGGAGTGAACCGTTCAGTGACTGCAACGAAGATTTACAGATGCTAAACTGAGTGTGACAGCTAAACATGCAACTTTGGAGCGGTGGTGTATATTTTTGATATTATGTAAGGCTATTAATCGTTTCAAAGTAGGGCTTCTGGCCGTTGTCATTTTGTGTATGGCGTGTGCTTTCTTTGTAAACCGAGGAACTCGTACATGCTGGGCTGTTGAGATCCTGAACTCGGCTGTGGAATAGTAAACGTTGGTGTGTGTACAGAGTAGGCCCTCGGATTCAAGCGCATTATCGGCATGCGAAGAGCTCAGAATCGATTACGAGGGATGGGACGCTGAAGTTGTGTTGTGGCGATTGCATGCCATTTGCTTATTAAGTACACTCCGATTCCACTGCAGACAAAATGCTTCTTTCGTTTGCACAAACGAGTCTACTTTAAAATAAAGAAAAAATAGAAATGAAGTGTGTTATCAGCATACTTACTTTTGCTGTATTTTTCGGACTATAGTCCACACCAAATGTATAGTCCGCAGAAGCAAATTAGGGGTCAAAAATAAAAGTTTTTGCTTAGATAATTTGCACCCGGTGCATGTCCACACGCAGCGCATAGAGCGCACTTAGCCTAATGTGAACGCAAAAATTATCATACACAGCACACCTTAACAAATTCCTGCTGTATTAGATCACAAAGAAGCTTGTATCATATATAAACCACCATTAATATACTCTGTTCTTAATAAAATCCTTCACATCTTCCCAAAGTTAACGATCTAGAAAAATACAAAACCTTGTATTGTCCGCACCGGGTAATATTTCAACTTTTAAACATGTATAATCTGCAGACTATAGTCCAGAAAATATGGTATATGTTCATGAACCATGCTTACTCAAACATAATGAAGCAGAGACACAGCAGAAATATGCTTCAATCCTTGGATTTTGTTTATTGAACAGAGAACTATTTTGGCAACATAATCCAGAAAGTAAACACCAGATTTATAACGAAAAGCATAAACTTCAAAAATTTCATTTCAATTTTGTAAATAAAAAATCAATTCCCCTGGCACATGTTTACTTAATATTGTCTTACAACAACCAAATATGACATGCATATGCTTTAGGATATGTAGGATGCAACTATCAGGGTTTGGTTACCTTTTTTTTTATATTTGTAAAAAATTTAAACATTTGTAGCCCTTCAAAAATAGCATTTTTTCTATTTTCAATTATTTTAAAATAAAAAAGGTCTCGCATACATTTTGTTGTGCGCAATAACACGGTTTTGGCCGCATGTGCATTGCATCCAGAACATAAAATACAAGCTATACCAAAACTAACAAGTACTATAGCTTGTAAAAATTTCGTTCAGTTATCTTAAATAAAAATATATTTTGCCCTGGTGTGTCCTTTTAAAGGGGTACCTGGCGATTTTTGGAGCTACCCTCAACCAACTATATATTCTGACTCCCGGCCTTTGTCTACCTTTTCCGGCATGCTATTTAGTATCGCTTGAAATTCCATAATAGTTATAAAGCAAATCGGCAAATGAAAAGTGAGTGCAAAAACCAGCATTCAAATATACCCGCTTACTTTTGGTGCCGTGGCGTCAGTGGCAGGCGGAGCAACGCCAGTCGAGCGAGCAGTCTAAAAAAATAGATATGCGATAATCGTTTGTTTCGTGCATGGAAGTAGCCAGGGGACGAGCGAGCCACAGCGTTCATTTGACACCCATGAGAGGCTGCTTCGAAGATCGGTTGGGAACAAAGTCTACAGTCCAAAGAGCGAACCCCTGCACTTCCACTGGCGTCACTGTTTCCGTTGTTGCCAGTAGAGACTTTCAGTTTGAAAACACGGTGAGGACCAAAATTGTAAATTCAATAACTTTGTGAAAACAATGGATGAACTCAATATTTGGGATAATATTTTAGCAATGCTATTTGGCGAGTTTAGCAAACTTTCAAGCAAATCGGGACCATGAAGAATGTCTTCGGTGTACCCCTTTAAAGGGGGACACTGGGATAGAGACAAACCCTGAACTGTCGCTAAGTGACTGCAATGAAATTTGCAGGGAGATTTAACGTCAGATGTAGGTGTACTGTGCAAACTTTCAGCTCTCTAGGACAACTTACATACCATAATAAGATGTGTCACTCTTCGTTAAGAAATTCATGATATGCAATGAAGCTATTAAACATCATTTGACTGCTTGAATATAAAGCAGAAGGGGATGTCGGATTCTTCATTATCTAGTTTTATAACTCAAAATATGTCAGGAAGAGTTATTACCCTCAAAATAGATGGCCATCTGTCCTATGTCAATTTCTGAAAACAGAGCTTGTTTTCAATGAGAACTCTCAACTTTGAAACAAAATAAAGTAGATAGCCCAATTTTTCCAGTAAATTTCAGTTCAGAAACATCTTGATCCTGGTATCAGAATACTTTTACCTCATACAAAAAAGATCTCCTTCACATGAAATTTGTAGCAAAAGTGAACCGAGAAAATGCATTCAAACATTGAACTTCTTTACTTGTTACTGCCCGACATTGTAAGGCTGAAAATATTTTATATATTTAACGGCAACTATTTGGCGTATGGTCACTTCAGACGTAGGTATGGGGGCAGCATAATTAATTTTAAATTAAAATTTCAAATTAAAAATTAATTTTTTCAAAACATTTTTAATTTAAGCCTATGCCCCTTTTAAAGGATGTTGAACCAAACATTTCAGTACCATAATAAGTGGCAATCAATTATTTTTCCATGAGTCAGCAAGCAAATGGAGACACGCACGAAATTGACGTTGTCCCTTCCCTTTCAGGCTTATTAGCGTGAATGGGGGATACAATGACGTCAATTTTGCTGCGTGTCAAGTGCCACCTGGCGGCTGCTGACTCACGGAAAGATATTCAGACATTTTCATATTTCTTTTCTATTTTTAATATTGAGTGTATGGCTCCGATGACCCACGACTTTGATTGTATTTTGTGGTTGTGTTAAAACCATAAAAAACGGCACGTGACCACAGAGAAGAGAGTGAGCGCGACCAAACCGGCCAGTTCCAGGTCGGTGGTGTTCGGTTGGAAAGAAAACTAGTTTCGAGCCACAAATTGTGTTCTGGGTAGTTAGGATCTCGTATATCATGTAGAAATAAAAGTCGGAAGACACCTAAGCACTTCTTATGAGTTGTGAATGCGAAAGCATGAATGTCCAATGGAACGCCGCAGAGTGATCCGCGGAGTTTTGTGGCGCGAGTAATGTTCTTCGAGTTGTGGCAGAAGCACCGGCGACGATGTGGATGCTAGAGGCGGCGCCATGTTCGTCGGCGGCGAGACGAGCAGAAGCACCGCCGACGATGTGGATGATGGAGGCGACGGCATGTTGGTCGGCGGCGAGACGAGCAGAAGCCTCCGAGCGCGCGCCAACGTGTCCGTTTTAACCGGCGCGGGGCCCGTAGTGGCATGGGTTGCGGCAGTTAGTTTTATCGGCGCGCTGGCGGCACGGACATGCAGCGCCATCTGGCGGCGGTCGTTGAAACTGACGCGCGCAGCGGCCAATGGGAGCCTCGTCGCCGCGCGCCAGCCAATGGGACCTTTGGGATCAGGGAAACTAGGTGCCGTTTTCGCGCTTCAAACTGATGACGTCGTCTCGCTCCATGGGACAGTTAATGCTTCCGCATTAAAAACCTTGGCGACTATAAATACCCTGTCAGTGTCACTTTAGGTGCATGTGCACAAGCGCATATCTAAGTAGACGTGTGCCAACAATGCTGCCTTTCTTAAGGCATACCCATATCCTAAGCTGTATTTTCACTTGCATGTCTTCCGATTTACATCTTGAATCGGTCAAAATGTAAAATTAAGCGCGTCTCGATCATATCTGGTAACTCTGCATCGCAAAGGCCGTGTCGAGATCAAGTCAAGCACATGCTACGTGTGGTTGCACGAGCTATTATTTGTTAGGGTTTTGTTTAGAATCGCTACGATCACCTAGGCTTTGCTAAGCCCGTTTTGTGTCGCCGCGCTCACGCAATCACACGCAGCACATGCCCAATTTATTCGAGGCTTTGCGACGGAGGTGCTCGGTCGAGGCTCACCTTCCTTCTGCATCTCGCGTTCGCGGAAGGCCTCGCAGCATTCAGCATTGGTCTGCCTTGTGGGAGCACGCAGATGCACAAAGTGCGTCCCGCCACTTCGTCGTCTTTGACGATAAATTCAAGATCCACTTCGATCGTGATGTCACGATTCGGGTCGATCCCCAATTTCTCGTCGAAGACGACGAAGCGGTGGTCGAGCAAAAAGGCCCATGCACACACTCGCGTTCGCTTAGGACCGTGCCCTTGTGGCCTCTTACGAGCACCGCCTATGAGGTGACCCTGGAACTGCCTTTCATTAGAGCAAAGGTTTTGCGCTATTAGCGAGATGAAGTGGGCTATGTACCTACATACAATCTGAGAAATGGTCGTTTATAACATTGTCAAAAGTCTTTCGAACCAAGAAATAAAGAATGATGCACGAAGAAATAGAAATTGTACGGAGGCTGCAACTGTTGCATACCGGGTAGATAGCGCCGGCATGGCCTCTCGTCGAGAGATTTTAAGGTACGGTGGTAAGCAGTGACAAGTGGGTGAACCAGCCTTAACTCTTGATCGTAATGCGGCTCTTTTTTTACGAAACCTAGCCCCACAACACTTTCCGTTTAAAATTAAAAACCTCTCGTTAATGGCATATCCTTTCCTGCTCGAGGCTGTGCAACGATTTTTAAACGATTTTTCACAAATCTGTTGCAGGTCCACGATGCATCTGTAGGCTGGCTGCCGCATCATCCCACATCATCCACTCGGAAACTCCGCAACGCGCACCAGTTTTCCTCAATGCCAAACCGATTTGATGGCAGTAGGACTCCATCTCGGGAGCTGGCCTCTCACGTGGGCCATTATTGCCAGTATGCCCATCACTCCGGGCCATTCCCGGGTGTGTCGTGTCACCAACGGCCCCCTTGCCAAATTACTCGAGCAGCGGGGAGCATGCTGCAAGCGCACGTAAGGCATTCGTTGACACATTTTTTGGTTATTAACTTTTAATCTTTTATACTGATAAGGCGAGCACATGCTGCGCATGTACAGCTTCGCAATTTTTTTTGTAATATCGAGGGAGCATCGATTTTGGTGCCATATCACGGAGTGCTGCGGCGTTATCGGTGGGTGAGTGAGTGTGCACAAAGCTGCGATCACTGTCGCCGATAACGCCGACTGGCCCTGACAAATTGACACTCCCTCGACATTATCAAAAAATTGCGAAGCTGCATGTGTGCTCCCAGCATTTTCCTCGGTGTCCGAGTAATTTGACAAAAGGTCCGTTATGCATGCCCGCCACCCCGAGCCTTTTCCGGGGTTGTCGCGTCGCCAATTACGCACGGCCAATGAGCCGGACAGCATCAGTTCCTAGCACTTTATTTAATATTGCTCAGTGCAACCAATGGTGTCCCCAGTGTCTCAATGCAGAGACAAGGCTGTTGGGTAAGCACATGAATTAAAACTTGTTCCACCATGACTCTGGAAGCACGTTTTATTCGATTCATGCCTCTACATGGAAGAACCTTGACGACATGTTGGGGGAAGACTAGTGTTTTGTGTGCCGCCTTTTGTCTTTCTGTAGGCGACTGTTATTGCGACTAAACGTGTGGACGACGGTGACACGGCTATCCATACTTGCCTGGAAGACTGCCGAGAAACTGACTGGCAGCTTCAATTGACAAGATTCTTTTTCCTTTTTTTTTTACCAAACATATTTTCTCCATTACAAATATTGTAGAAAAATATAACAAACTGTTGGAGTCGAAGTATATAACAACAAAAAAAGATGTTGAAGCATTTCACTTACCACTTTACTCAAAAGACAATGCACAGCAAAGGTTAAGAACACTCATGGCCTTGGAAGACTGAGCAGCGAGAGTACCTATTGCACTCGTAGTAGACTTTGTTGCCTGCTGTTCTCAAGGTGAAATGCCCTAGCACCACTACTATTTCTTGGGAGTTTTACTCGCTACAAACTATCCTTGGGATGATACATCTTGGAAGACTCGTGTCCCGCATTTCATACTGTCTTCCAGCTAGGCTGGACAGTGAGTACTGCAGTCAATGTATAACTTAACCCAGAGGTCTGCTTGGTAAAGTTTCTTTTTTAGCAATTCGCGCAATAAAAAGGTTTTCTGGTTGACAAATAGGAAAAGGTGGGCAGTCCTGTAGCGAGGAACACGAAAGATCCAAGTCAGTGATGTCAGTTTCCTAAAGGTTTTTTCTTGTTGCAGTAGTCCTCCCAGCCTCCACTGTACTCCCTTGCACTGCAAAATTGAACAAGTAAAAAATCACCCAGCTTAGACATTCTCTATCAAATGTAATAAAGGTATGGTAGCACTTGATGGTGTTTTTCATGGGAAGTTACTGCCATGTGACTTGACATTGCATGAAGTCTGGTCACGTGACATCAATTTTGCCACTAAATGGTGCTACGTGACATGGCCACAATGTCATAGTGTAAGAGTTCCCCGCTACATTTAGTGGGCAAACTGACATCTGATGTCAGGTCACGTGACACCAACATCATGTCACGTGGCCATGTCTGTGACCTTGGGTCCCATGACATTGTGACATTATGGGGTCAGACAAACACGTGCAAGAAAGACCCGTGGGGGCTTCCATATAAATTCGTCGCGTTATAACAGATGTTGTTACCTCATGCCCGAATACATGATGTCTCCGAACGAAATTTACCATATTTTATAGCAAAAATAAACTACACATTGTCGAACGCTCAGTTTCTGCTAGAATGTAGAGCTAGTGGTCCAAACCAGATGCAAAAGTTTTGGAACGAGCGATTATCACATTCAAAAGTTAGAAGCGACTTACGAAAATTTTCAATGGGAAAAAGGTGGCCGACAACGCCCACAAATACATTGGGCTGAATGGCGCAAACTAGCAAAAATAGGCCCTATTTTCCCATAGAAAGTTTCAGAAAATCGCATTGCTTTTGAATGACTGTTCTGAAACTTTGGCATTTGATCCGGATGTCAAAGGTTGAGCATTTGGCGATGCATACTTTATTTTTGTGGTGAAAGAAACCCTGTAAATGTTTTGGGAGAAATCCTGTACACAGAATCCATTGAGGTGCTTGCGCAGACGGTGTTTGAGGGAGGGGCTACGTACAGGGCGTAGCCGGCCTTCTTGGCCAGCTCGAGCGCGGCGTGGCTCTTGATGGGGCCCAGGCCATAGAAGACTATGTTGTGGTCGTAGCTGTGCGGCTTCTCCGCGTGGTACTTCTCCCGGAACCCTTCCTCCGAGAGGAGCAGCGCCGCCTTCACCTGTCCCACTGCACGGTGAAAAAAAAGATGAATACTGTCGCCGTCTTCCACACACACCCGTTTTATACCGTTTCTGCAAAGACACTCTTTTCAGGAACAAGCTGTTAGCCCCAGCAGATGTCGCATTGCATTGCAGAAAACATACTAATCTGAATAATTACCCTAAATTTACTCATTAACTCTTTAATTATTGAAAATAACCAGATGGTTCCAATCGGAAAACTGCTAAATCAGTAAATATTAGAGGAATATTGAGCACATGGGAAGCACGGTAGTGTGCTAAGGTTACTACTCATGCAAAACTGGTGATGCGAAAACTCTAATTATTTTCTTCCCATTTTTGCATCGCCATATTGCGCCTGCCACACGGGTGGTAACTTGGCAAACGGCGAATGCTCCGGGGAGAGACGTCTGGGACACAAAAGAGGGTCTGGATATGAGTTCCTCCTTCCCCTCTCCTCCAATGGGTTGGAGAAGTGGGGAAGGAGGAACTCCTTTACATTTGTTGATGCGTGTGTTTTGACCCCGATTCGTTAGAAACGGACGACTCGCACTATCAATAATTTTTCTCGGGAGTGGAGGCATCCATATTATTGAGACATTACTGTAGTGGTGCGTTCACTGATCTTTAGCTCACCTGTTTACAGAGGTTTTCAGGGATGCGTCAAGATTTTCACATTTTTTTTAAGAACCCAAGAACGAGACTAGTAGTAGAGGGACAACGTTGCCAAGGATGCGTTACTTTGCTACACTGACGGGAAATATTTTTCTGAGGTTGTGTTCCCAATTTTCAGGTTAGATGCCCAAATACAAATAAGACATATTTAAGGGTCTTCAGGGGCTGGTGGGAAACTTCACATCGGCGTCTTGACTGTATATGAACTAAAGTCAAAGGGGCAATAAAATAATACTGAGTTCGACTGTTATACAATTCACATTAGCATACCTTAATATCTCGAGAAATAGCCCACCTAAAATCAAAACCAAATAGGGTGAAAATAAGGAGTAAATTCACTTTCGGGGAGAAGCAACAAACCAAATTCGACCGTTGTTCCCAGTCGGCAATGTTTGCTTATCTCGTGCCGTAGCTAAGTAACACCAATTCTGCCAAGGTCACCACTGGATGGGGCCCCGCAATTACTAGAAGTGAACAGTCTTTCGGTGTTCCAGAAAAAAGAAACAGCAAATCGTGCCAAAACTTTGGGTGGGTTATCTTTTGGGGGTGTATCTCTTGTAATGTTAAAGGGTAACTGCAAAGAAAAAAAAAGTGTTTTTTAAACAACCTAATTGGGACAAGCATGTCAAAAAACAAATCTTACGCGAAAAAACAATTTTTTTTGTGTGCAATATTTACGCCACATGAGGTAATTTAGTCAGAGTCACAACCTCTCCACATTTGAAACTCCCGCTCTTTCGACGCACGCAGAGTGGCTGTTATACGTCACTCCGTGACGTGTAGCAGCCACTCCGTGACGTATAATACCAACTTTGTGGCACGCGATTTAAAACGGACGAAATAGCCGCAAACTAAAATCAGTCCCGTGGAATAAATATTGCTGTAAAATATTTTGTTTTTGTTGCAATAATTTTTTGTGACATACTTGTCCCAATTAGGCTGTTTAAAAATACACTTTTTTTCTTTGCAGTTACCCTTTAAGGTACCAGCACAAGAACAATGCAACACCACTCGGCCGGAAGCTTCATTTTGTCGGTGCAATTTCAAGGATAGAAGTGGACTTTTTCTTTCAGTCTCTCCTTCACAAAGCCTGCCGACATATTGTGGGGACCACTTTCACTTGTGCTCAATTCCAAATTCTCTGAAAGTCAAAGTTATTTAGAGTTCCCAAGTGCCTGAGCACAGTCAAAGGCTAGAGTACACCCCTGTTTGTGCTTCCCTGCAAGGTCACGACATATTCACTAAGCTTGACTCGGTCCGCCCATAATAGTGCACGCAGAGAGATGACAAATGCTATGACACTGCACTTTTGATGCTGCTTAATCGGCTCCATTGGCTTTTAATGCTGGCTGCACTCTGACTCCAAAATGAAGCGAAGTGCAGCGCAATGCACATGCTTTGATTGGTTTCTGTCGTAACCCACAAATGCAGCAATGGCGATCCACTGTCCAGACGCACACCCTCCCTTTGTCAATCACCTCCAGTTAGAAAGGGAACCGGAGTTAGCCTCTTAGTGCCACTCACCTGGCCCTTTATTAAGACTAATACGAAGTGTCCCGGCTTTTGTCGTCGTGACCTAGAATATTGAAGTTTTTTAGATAAGTAAATCTAAATTGAATATAATTTTACTGGCAAGTGTTTTTTGATGCGCTGGTGCAGATTTTAGTTATGTCTTGTGTCCAATCACTACAATGATGAAACCAAACTCTAACAAAAAGCCCAGAATGTACCCTGTGCATTCCCACCCTCGGCGCATGGTCATAGTGACAATCGGCGGCGTGTAATTGGCACCAGATAACATGGCCGCTTGTTCTGGTTGCGAGTTGAGCGGATGAACGCTCCTTGTTTTGCTCCAATTTTTTTCTGCAATTGGTAGTGCATGCAGAGATAAAGTTGTGCACATCTTGTAGGTTACTGAACGTTGAGGATTCATTCCAAGCAGTATTTAGCGAAAAAGTTTTAAAAATGTTTTGCAGCTCCTTTAATTATAATTTGTACTCTAAGCATCCCTCAGTATTTTAAGGATGACTGGAGGTTGCGACAAATTCCGGAAGTAATGTTCCGCACCCCCTCGCAGGAGCCTTGGAGAAAGTGTAGAGAAGTTGACATGCACTCAATTTCCCTGACCTTGGCTATTTATTAGGGGGTCAAATTCCCCGTGCAACTTCCCGATTTTTCCCCCCGGCTCGCTACACTTTCCTGACAATCCTGGATATTTTTGTCTCATTCTATTATGATAATGTAGCAACGTGGTGAGTTGGGCGAGTTGGTACGCACTGAACATACTAGTGATAAACAGCGCACAAGGAGACAAAGACACAGTAGAAGAAAAATAGACAGAACAAGCGCCTTCTAGTGTTACCACCACCGTGTTTATATTCCGATAAACCTGAAAGTTTGGGTGCAGACAATGACAAGCCTTAATGACCTTGAGATGCCGTCAATAGCATTGTACGCACTACTTCTGCATCTTGGCATTTCCTCTTTCTGACTCTGCTATGAGGCCCTACCCCATCCCTATGTTTACTTTCGTTGAGGCCTCAGTTCGTGTAAGTTAGGTCTACGGTGGCACACCTCAAGCCCAAGCTATTTTTCTCGCATTTTGTTGGGTGGCTGTTTGTAATAACAACATCTGCAGGGATTGTGGTAAAAGCATCTGCGGGGATAGACTTGCACTTGCTTGCAGATGGTTCGGGGTGTGGACGCGCAGGGCAAAAGCAACTACAGGTGCGTCTCTTTCAGCTAACAACATTTCATTTTCACCAAAGCACATCCACAGGAACCCGGCACAGATGTCGAAGGAGGGAAAGGGAAGAGAGGGGGAAGGGAATGAACCGGCAGGAAAGAGGTTTCTTGCCAATCCCTTTCTTTCCCTCTCTCCTTGAACATCTGGGCTGAATTCCTATCAATGCACTTTCATCATTAATGTTGTTAGTAGTTGAAAGAGAGGCATGTTGTCCTGAGCATCCCGTATGTTTTCCTTCTTCGTAACTTATGACCACCGACATGCCCCACACTTAATTTAGCTTGCCGATTACTTGAGAGCATCTTGCTACTTGACATTTAGCAATGCACCAGGCTAGCTAGCAAACTGCAAAGATGTCATTTTTAGCTCAAGAATTACGCTACCAAAGACTAACTGCTTGTGAAGCATCGTGTATTTCTGCTATGCGTGGCGCACTAGTTACCTGTGTGTGCATTTATGAAAGGTTATTGCTAGCTTCATTGATGTCAATGAAAGTAAATCTGTTGCACTTTACAAAAGCCATATGCCTGCAAGAACTTCAATTGGAGGTGATGTGGAAATGCAAGAATGCAAGTGCAATTGCTGCCCCGTGCTTTTAGCATAAACCGTGCACTCGAATTCATTTAGCCAGGAAGGATTATTCGAATGTAGTAATTTGTGAACACTGATCATCAAATGAGGAGACAGCTGCAGGAACAAGATATGTATAGGGTGAGCAATAAGCTCTGTGGCATAATTACCTACGGGGGAGGTGGAAGGATATTTGACAAAGGTAAATTCTCGTGAAATAACAGGGTACAGTGGGATAAAGCAGAGTGAAACAGAATGTGGTAACAACAAAAAAAGTTTGGTTCACTGGTAACTTTGCACTTGAATGGCATCAACCATTCTCTGGAAAAATGCAACTTTTTCCCAGTCATTTTGGTAACAGCACCAACTGTTCTTGCTGCAGTGATATCAGACAAACCTGTAGAGTCCCCAACTCCATGAGGGGAATACTTGAGACGCCATTTGCACAAACAACACAGTCTGCTCCCTTTTTATTGCATTAATTCACACTAGTAGTACATGTTAGTGTCAAACATCGGCCTTTAGCACCCAAGTTTCTGGCACACGTAAGGACATTTTAGCACAATCGTGTTTCTGACGCCAGCCTTTCAGCTTTGTGAAAAAAGAGCAAAACTGCTAGTTGCGTCGTTCTCCCTATGGGGTGCTCACATGGAATGTTGATGGCTTGGCCGATCTTCCCCGAGGACTTTATTTCCGAGGGCTCCCTGACGTCAATGAGTTGGATGTCACCGCCGTTGATGAGGGCTTCCAAGTCCTCGAAACTGATGTCCTGGAAATTGATGCTGCTGGTGGTCACGAGACGGAGTCCTAGATGGCAGCTTCCCTGGCCATTACCTGTGGAATAGGACGACTCTTATTCATTTCGAGATACCGCCAACTTTAGTTTAAAGGGTCACCGATTTTGAGATCTCCTTTTTATGGCGCAAGCTCAACCTATGTGCCCTAAGCATCATAGAAAACTCAACATTAACATCAGGCATGGCCTTTTTCCCTATTAAGAATCTGAAGAAATATTACCTGATGCCCCTTTTCTGAGATATACTGTAAACGACTTATTTTTCGTGCGCTAAATATTTCGCAATTTAGGTCAACGCTGAAGTTTTGGAATACGCGGGTTCTAATTTTCGTAACGCGGTGGAATCTCAATAGATTCCAATGTGTTTACATTTTACCGGAATTGTTCGCAGACCTTACAGGTTCTTGCGAAAATTAAGTCGTTTACAGTATCTCAGAATAAGAAATGTGTCATGTTTGGTTGCGTCTTTAACGGGGAAAAAGGCCACATACAATTGTAATTTTGGGTTTTGCAAGAGGTTTCTAGGGTACATAGACTGAGTTTCATCATAAAAAAAAAAAAATCTCAATAGCCACTTCAGTTTGCATCTTTATGTCTTCAAACTGTCATTTACACTTTGGATGGCACGTGCCTAAAGATGGTGTCCTTGTGAACAAATTCACATCTCGGGCGGTCGACGAACCTGCCGAGATAAAGCTGCAAGTATGATGAGTTGTACAGAAACTAACAAAAATTGTACCTCGTGGTGTGCTTTAGAATGTGGAAAATTCCACCGGCTGGTTTGTAGTCGGGCCAGTGGAAAGTGGTCAATTTCTCACTATCTTTATCTAAGGAATCCCAACCACCGGGATGTCATGAAGATGCGATAACATCGATCTAAAATGTGTCGCACTTCAGAAGCTTTTGCTGTTTTGATCCTGGACAATGTTTTTAGACAAGTTGTCCCAATCTACAAAAGAGACAGTTTGTAGATCATTAAGGGGAAAGTTGAGAATTTAAAGTTTTAAACAGGTGTTTTTGAACAAGTAGTTTCACTGTTCTTGAACGCGTGCGTCAGGGACGCGTTTACAAGTGTACGCGAAATTTCGCCCAAGTTGTCTAATCTTAATCTACGCAAACCGCATCACTGCTGTACTCTAGCAGTTAGAAAGAAAGACAGAAAAAAAAAAATTGTTTATAGAAAGCAGAAGACACCAAGAATTAGGCCGTGTTACCTCGTAAATACGATTCGATTTCCATTTGGGTTTAATGAATTCATTTCGTGCAAAGAGGACAGGAGAACAAGCGATACTCTTCTAGCCGTACGAACTGAAACGATGAAACGAATAACACATTGTTCTCCGTGAAAAAGATACGACGATCACCTGACGAGGCCGCCGGCGCCGAGAGCGGAACCCGAGAAAGCTCGCGAAAATAATCATGAAAGGAAAAGCGCGCCTCGCTTTTTGTATTTCTATGTTTTCATCTCGACGCGGTCGGTCGGGCCGTTCACCGTGGAGTACGATCCATGATCCAAGGATGTTCTTTAGATTTAGCAGGTCGTTATCAAATCTCTGGATCGCCGCAGCAATTCACCTCGTGCCGCTGCGCGTATCCGTGACCTCCGCGCCCGGTGCGTTTCCATTTGAACCGATCACTTACCTGCGAGTGGAGACACTGCGTGGAACAGTCGGCATTCTGCGGAAAGCAGCGTCGGCAGAAGCCTCGAAGACTTCGTCGTGCAGCGTCTGGAGACAGCGCAAAGATCGGCTCGGGCGGTGGAAGCACGCTGCCACAGCGGCCTCCATGTGCGCAGCACCGGTCCAAAAGACATGTCGTTGCGACTGATGCGAATGCCGAAGCTTGCTTGCTTGTCAAGATGAACAAGTGAGAGCGAGAGCTACTCGATCACTACACACAAATACACCTACAACGCGACGGTGTTGTTCCGCTGGTTCTGCGATACTGGCGGCACGTCTGGCACTGGCGGCACTTGTTGCTTTTTGCAACGCTTGGCCTTGGCTTGGCTCGGCTGGCTCGGCACTCTCCCAACTCAACAGCTTGGCTTGTTTTGAAACAAATGTAGTGCGTCAACCTGCCCCACCTGCCCAGAGGCTTTGAACCTGCCTTCTGTTTAGGCAGCACCTGGCAACTTGATTTGAACATGGTAACCCAGGAGCGGGGAAAAATAGGACGGAAAAGACAAAGCTTTGTGTTTTGGAGCTTTATGTTGCTCGTCCGTTTTCTCCTTCGTTTCTGGGTTATCACGTCAGCGTTTAACTTGTTGCGCGCTCTGGTGCTAGTAGCCTCAACAACGCGCACTGGCGCTGAACGGGGTTTATATTTAAAACATTAGATGGCGCTACCCGCACAGACACGGCGCCTTGAGGCCAAAAAACACGACAGACGCGGCGGCGGGACTGCTGTACCATATTAATTACACTGTAGTCGGCGGTTGACCTCGGCGAGGAGGCGCGACCTCGGTCTGTTTTTAAATCTGCTGAATTTTAATCAAGGTCGACGGGGCCCTACAGTGAGAGATGCTTCGCACGATTTGCGCTCGAGTGTGTCGCGCATCGTTCTAAATGAACACAGTCAACGATCGCAGTCTCCTTTTTTCGCTGTGTAGGAGTGCAAAACAGTTTCGAAAAGGATGTAGATTAATATTCGCTTTTGCACCAACGCCTTTGCTCGTACAGAACAGAAAACAGTCTAACAAGGGGGTCAATGGACAAACACAAATCTTTCAACAAAACTAGGTGACTGGCGCGCCCGAAAAAAATTTGCCTGGTCGCGCACCAGTTGCATGGAATCATGCAACTGGTGCGCGACCAGTTGCATGATTGGAATTGAACCCCCATCTGCATGGAAGTAGATTCCGGAGCAGCTTGTTCAGTCATCGATCCGAGGGCAATGCGTCGCCTTGGACTAACCAGGAAGAGACTGATGACAACAGAAATCACACTCAGGACATGTTCTCAACGAAAACTGACGGTTGTCGGAAGTGTCAATGTTCCTGTGAAAATCAAAGGAAAGGAGCACACGCTACCACTGCTGGTAGTGAAAGGAAGCGGCGAGAGCCTGTTGGGAAAAAACTGGTTTTGAGCACTGGGAATCAAGATTCAAGGAATTCATCAACTATCCGAGTCTCTGCCCCGGATGCAAGGACTGGAGAAGGAATTTCCAAACATCTTCGAGTCGGGGCTTGGCGAAAGCAAAGAACCCGAAGTTCACATCGAGCTCAAGCCAGACTCCAAACCAAAGTATCACAAGCCTCGAGCTGTTCCGTTGGCACTTCAACAAGAGTGGAAGACCTAGTACAACAACTAGTACAACAACTAGTACAACACCTAGTACACACACCTAGTACAACAAGGAATTTCTGGAATGAATGGGCTACGCCAGTCGTACCTGTGGTGAAGCCATTAATCCAGTATGCACCATTAATCCAGTATTGGAATGGGAAGATTATCCACTGCCAACAGCAGAACAGCTGTTAGAACTGGCAGGTTGCCGGTGGTTTTCCAAGTTGGACCTGGAGCAAGCCTATCAGCAGCTTTCTGTTAATGAACACACGTCCAACCTACTTACACTGAGTACTTAAAAGGACTTTTTAGGGTAACAAGGTTACAACTTGGTGTCGCTACCGCTGTAGCTATTTTTCAACGCCACATGACCTTAACAAACCACTGGTACTGGTTTGTGACGCCTGTCCTTACGGAGTAGGGGCTGTGCTAAGCCACGCAGATGACGAAGGTCAAGAGCGACCTGTCGCTTACAGTTCACGTTCGCTGACAACAGCGGAAAGAAACTATTCTCAAACAGATCGGGAAGCACTAGCTGTAGTCGTCGGACTAAAAAAGTTTCATCACTACATCTACGGAAGAAACATCAAGATTTACACTGACCACAAACCGTTACTTGGTTTGTTCGACAACAAGAAACCAATTCCGAAGATGGTTACCAGTTATTGTACCGTCCAGGTAAACAAATGGGAAATGCGGATGGTCTCAGCCGACTTCCGCTACCTTCACCCAACTTCGACGTTCCACAACTGGGAGAAGTTTTTCTTTGGAAGAAACTCCAGAAAGTTTGGTGAAAGCCGAAGAAGTGGCGAAAATGACCAAGAAAGATCAGGTTCTTTAAACTGTGATGTACTGGGTTCTCCATGGATGGCCAGAAGAAAAGCCAAAGGACCTTTTCAGTGCATTCTATAGCCGACGAGAACAGTTGCCCGTATACAACGGTTGTTTGCTATGGGGAAACCGTGTGGTTGTTCCCAAGAAACTTCAAAATGTTCTGAACATTCTGCATGCCTCGCATCCCGGTGTTGTGCGCATGAAAGGCCTAGCTAGAAGCTACGTCTGGTGGCAAGGACTAGACTAACAGATCGAAGAACGTGTTTGATGCTGTATGACGTGTCAGGAGACTCGAAATGCACCGGTCCGAGCTCCAATCCATCCATGGGAATGGACGGTGAACCCATGGTTCAGACTACACATGGATTTTGCCGGCCCTTTTGAAGGCAAGACATTTTTTTATCGTCGTTGATTCACACTCAAAATGGGTCGAGGTACGTTTGGTGAAAACGACTTCAGCGGCGGAAGTCATCCGAAGTTTAAGAGAACTGTTTGCGACACATGGGGTGCCAGATGTGCTGGTTTCCGACAACAGGGCTGCCTTCACTTCGGCAGAGTTTCGAAAGTTCGCAGACAGCAATGGTATTCGACTTTCGTTTGTTTCACCGTATCATCCAGCTTCCAACGGCCAAGCTGAAAGGATGGTTCAGGAAACCAAGAAGTCGCTGTAACGCCTGAAGGAAGGAGACTGATCCACAAGGATATCGAGGTTTTTGGTAACTCAACATGTTCTAGCTTCCACTACTACTGGGAAAAGCCCAGCCGAGTTGATGATGGGACGTAAGCTATGAACAGCTTTAGACCTGCTTCATCCATCGTCGGCAAACCGCACGATTGAAAGACAAGAGAAGATGTTCATGGAGCAGAGGAAGGAAACGGTCACTTTTCAGAAAGATGCGATGGTCTGGGTAAGGAATCTACTGTCGCCTCATCCTAAGTGATTGGCAGGAAAAGTGATGAAAAGTTGTGGACCTCTGTCCTACAAAGTGCTATTGGAAGATGGTCGCAGATTCCGACGACATGTCGATCACCTGCGTCCACGTTGGAAGGACACGACATTGTCCTCGGCGTCCGAATGCGATGCAAGTCTCCGGGAGGAAAGAGGAAGAGACCGTGAAGACGTCTTGGAGACAACCACGCATGCGGAGTTCGGAACAACAATGCCCCATACGAGTGAGTCTCCGGAGGAGCTTTTGGATGCCGAGTTCTCCAAAACACCGATATGCGAACCGAAAACGCTTCCCCGTCCAACAGCTGATGCTGAAGTGCCAACTGGTCGTCCGACGAGAGTACGTCGAGCACCGCGGTACCTTCAAGACTACCTACGGACTGGGTGGCGACGATTCCGGGGGAAAGGGATGTAGTATCGTGGGTATTACCGCGTGAGCAGGAAGACGACGATACACGAGCCTGCCACGTGGACCAGAGAGCAGCACGAGCGGGGACTCTGGAACATGCTGCGGTTCAATTCTATCCTATCTTTTCTGCCTTATTAAATATGCGAGTTTCCATACATAACAGAAATTTCGGCACTTATTTTTTGGTCTATATGTGTTCAAAGGAACAGTGCTATTACATCAAACACACCAATATCTTGTTAAAAAAAAGTCACGAAAAGGAATTTGAAAACGAATTAAACAATTAGCAAAGAGCACCTGGTGGATGTCGCTAACGTCTCGTTTGTAATACCAGTCTAGGAACCTTGAGAGGTAGTGACGGTAACTGTCTCGCCCCCGGCCACGACGAGAGAAAAGGGGAAGGAGGAACTCTTTTCTTTCCGAGAATCCCTTTTGTGTGTCGCAGAAGTCGCTATTGTCCCCTTACAAGATTATAGAAGATTAACCCGTCACTCAAAATTCGTACAAAAGCAGATGCTTCGGTGGCTGGAACGACTAGGCCATCCTCTCGACGCCAGCCTCGCCGTAGCTTTGCTCGTCCCGAGACGAACTACGTCGCGATTGCGTTGGACGTCACGTGGTGTCCGCTGGCTGTTCTCCGAGCGCTTGCCAGAGTGGGCCGTTTATAACGAAAAATGCAGCCACCAGGATCAAAATAAAAACGTGCGATTGTCATTTACGGATATTGTGGATCATATTCAACCTATTTTTGAACACGGCGGGAATATTTCAAAGTTCGTTGAAGTATCCCTTTAAAATGCAGGCCGTTGTTGGTGTTAGACCTTTGTTGGTGTTAGACTGGTGGAAGCTGATAAAATCCGTTTGCTCTACTGACGTCTAACTCCTGGTTAGCTCAGTTGGTAGAGCACTCCATTGGATGGAGATCCCTGGTTCGATAACAGGACAAGGCGGATTTTTTTCAGTCACGCACCAGTCACCTAGCTAGGTGCATCAGTTTTTAGCATGAAGGGCTTTGATACAGAGTCGACAAAGGGAACGAGAAAACTCAGGTCGACATTTTTGGACAATGGACAATTTTAGAAAGTCGCCGGTTCAGGAGGTTCTGGTATGAAAATATGTGAACAATGCGCGGATTAGGACGGGGAGAGAAAGAGCGTCCTAGAGCTAACTTGGGGGCAAAAGGATAAGCCACGACAAAAACCATATCTTACATCGTGATAGAGACAAAAAAGACTTTGGGGGAGCCAGCGCCTCCCGCATACAGTGATGTGATTGGTCGTAGTCATTTTGGAGCAGCTGTTGGAGCAGCCAAAAGTTCATTTTGGAGAAGCAAAAGAGCTTTTTGAGCATAACCACACACGTCATTTTGATTCATATAACTGCAAATGTGAGGAGGAGAGACGACAAATATTAGGAGAACAAACACTAGCTGTTGCTTGTGGAAGTACCAGACACGGTAACAAGACGACGACTGATGAAGGACAGCGCAAACTGCTGTGAATGATTATTTTAGCCTTGAAATCCCACTGAACAATCATTTTGAGCTCCTAGATTTATGTCTCCTTCAAGCTCTAGGGGGTGTAACAAAACTGCAATGCTTAATTCAGACCAAAAAACATAAAGCATAAAAAATAAACCTACTAAAGAGTCCATATATACCTTCTTGCACCCCGTCTCGCTCTGGAGGAGTACCTTTCCTCTTAGCAAGCGGGTGCGCTGTGGCGAAGCAAGACACGCAACATCGCGATGCCTAGTTTGCAATTGTTGCTTCACTGCAGTACACCAGTATGCGGTGAGAAGCACACTCAACAAAGCTAACTAACCCACCAGAACGGACCACGAACATGAGACTTGTTGCAAAACGTCCGAGTATACTGTGTTTGGTGCAAAATCAAATCGAATAGAACGTTATTTGAGGCGACTATCGAAATTCCTGAAAACCCGTCCTGGTAGAGAGGCCTGCAGCTGTCATATTTTCAGTATTATTTAATTGAACTTAAGTTCTGGCGCAATGCTGGCGCAAATTCCTCACATTTTGGTCTAATGTAGCAAGTGTAGCAGGGTAAGCACTTTGGCGCAAATGGCGCAGCAATCGCATCACTGTGCATACTCTATGCCTGCCAGAAGCACTCCCCGAAGCCGTCGTGTCATTCCTCATCTTCTAACGCCCGTGTGTGCCGCGAGACGGCGCTGACTACGTGGGGATGTTATAACAAGCCGATTGAAGAGAGGTGCATCTCAAACCATGGGAAGCGTTTGCGATTTAATGGAAGACGCCTCCTGTGGAGATTGGTCGCAATACGCATGCGCTGTGCCTTCGTGTGGCGAGGAGGAAAAGCGGAGTCGTTTGCAGACGATCAACCTATAAACCCAGGCGAAAATCAGTCCACTTCCAGCTGGAATACGGAACTGGAAATGAGGCGGTCCAGCTGGATTCCAGCTGGACCCAGCTGGAATCCAACTGGAATCCAGCTGGGCCGCGACATTTCCAGTTCCATAATCCAGCTGGAAGTGGACTGATTTTCGCCTCGGAACCACATGACCTCGATCGAGCAGTTAGAAACTTCTGTAATGCAGGCTCTTTAGGGCATGAGCAGACGAAACGTCGCGCGCAAAGCCTTGGCGTTAGTTTCCCGGGAGCCTGTATTAGAGAGTTTCCAACTGCTCGATCATGGTCAAGTGGTTTATGGGCCGCGTTTGCAATACGAGCTGCAAGGAGGTGATGAAAGCGTTGATTGTCTGCAAGCGTCTCTGCCTTTCCTCCTGCTTTCCTCCCCAACATGCAGCAGCGCAGCGCATGCGCACTTGCGACCGATTTCCACAGGAGGTGTCCGCCATTAAATTGCAAAGGCTCTCCATGGTTTGAGATGGACCGTCTCTTCAATCTAGGCTCTCTATCCCGCCCCAACAAAGGTGGCGCCTTCGCACTGAAACAACGGCGGCGGCACGCAACTTCTTTAACGGCGGCCCCCATTGTGCTTTCCTCCGTCTGACAAACACAGAGTATACGGGGGCATTGGGGGAGCCCAGTCTGAATCTTGCTTCCGTGGTTGAGGGAGCCAAATTAGCTTCAAGCCGCGCCGCTACGAGGCGCCACCAATCCTGGATGAAAGAGCGACTTAAAATATGCCTTATTCATGCAAAAAGTGCAATAACAGTATCAAATTCTCAGTTAGCTCTGTAATGTGACAATCCCGGACCCGATTTTAAGCGTCTCACCTTGTCTCCGCCCTCAGTCCTGGAACAGAAACATGTCCCAATAGAGATCACTCACATGCACACTGTATCGACCTGAGAATAAAATACAAACTAAACCTTGAAACCGCAGCTGATCTAAGCCTCTTGGCGAAACGTCAGCTGCCGGTCCGAGTTTACATAAAGTACCCTCAAATACTTGCATCCAGCTTCGCTGTAGAATAAGAAAAAAAGGTGCAGAGGACGAGAAAAGGAAAACAAGACAAGTGCTTGTCCTCGTTTTTGGCGGTATTTTTATTCTAGCGTTCAACAACCAGCCCATCAGATGATTTTGATGCCCTTTCATCCATTCTATCTCGATATGTGTGTTTGAGGTTCGTTCTAAAGAGCTCTCCTTGTACACCAAAAAAATTGAACAAAGTTACTGGGTATAAAACTATCTTTATTATCAGCCAATCGCAAAAACGGTTTTCGTGGTATTGCAATGGTATTTTCCAAACTAGTCGGATTAGAAATTGTCCTCAATAAATATTAACGAGATGTTTCATTGAGCCTAAAATAGGCACTCTTCTAGCTTTCTGACTGTATAGCTAGTAAATAGGTTACTCTTTGTATTGCATAGCTCCGAGCCCAAAAACAGGCAGGCCGGTGTACCGAAAACACCTGAGCCAGAAGTATGACTGGTCGCAGTAGAAGCGTGGAGAGCACTTCGCAGCTGTATGACCCCAGCAGCTGTTAGCTCGAGCTTAGTGCTTCAAATCATGGTTGCCAGATATCGGAAGCTTTATCTGAAATTGCAGGAAATGCTCTTCCGGCCTCCAGAAATGTTAGAACAATCTGCGACAGAGCAAAACAATATCGCCCAAACTTGCCGACGCAATATGTACCTCCATACTGCTCACAGATTAGAAAAGAAGTTTAGTAAAAGGGACCTGGTATCGGCAAAAACAGCCTCAGAGAAAAAGAAGAGAGTACTATAAACAAATCACAGCTGAGGAACGACATGCTGTACACGTACAACTACTCTTTGTCTCCAAAAACTTCACCCCACACATCACAAAAATAAAATGTCCAAAAGTTTTAACCCCACCTTAAGGCATATTCGACTGGTAAAGGCTCACGCAATAGTGACGAAAAAGCTGTCTGTCACATAAATATAACTTGTAATAGTCTTTACTTTCCTCAAAACACCATCTCAAATGGCCTGAACTATGCTGCAAAAAGAAAGTTTGGAGATCACAGAGTCTTTAAACAGTGTAAATAAAAGCTATACTATACATTGTTTGCATTCGCTCAACGATATATATGTTGGCACCTCGCAAAATATCTACCGATATCTAATAAGAAAACTGAAAAATGCAAATGTGGCAGATGACAACGATAAAGAAATGTGCAACGCAGAACCACCCAGAACCACCGTAAGAGTCTCTTGATCGATCCACTTTGGGTAGATGTACTAGCGAAGGAAAGCAACAGTCAGCTGACTGTTGCTTTCCTTCACTAGTACATCTATTCAAAGTGGATCGATCAAGAGACTCTTACGGTCATTGTTATAAACGTTGTAGCCACTGAAATCCATTCAAAATTGTGCGAGGCGTAGGCATCGATGAGAAAATTGCAGCAGAGTGCGCTAGATTGTTACGCAGCATGCCAGAGAAAGATAACAGTTATCACAGTATGGGTGTCTGTTGCTCACTAATGACTATGGCAAAGAAATAAGACCAATTAAGTACAGCTACCACCCAGTTCTGTGCATTTCGAGCTGTCGCTAATACTGCTGAGGGTTGTCCAATAGACCATATGCGAAATGCACAGCGCCTTTTAGTGGGGCGCCGAAGAACATGCTCCATCTCACCAGTTGGCTTCGGCGCTGGCAAAGGCCAGGGTGCGAAAACGTAAAGAATCCTTCGCTCGCACAAGCACTTGAGCAGAGAAAGCGCTTTCGAAAACCAGGCGCCCGTGCCGTTCTCGGCACTCAAAGCCAAATTTAAAGCTGAAGTGTACGTCCGCCATGTTGGTTGCAGCAACCAGCGGGGTGACGAGCACATACATACGCAAGAAGAACATAAAACAATACTAACCCTTAGCCCGCAGGTGTGGGTGAGGATCGATGACGGTATGCAGTAGGCCTCGATTCTTACCGACAACGCTACGAAATTGACAAACAGCAGAGGAATCTTGATGCAACAAAGATGGCAGCGCTGAGAATGCTGCCAGACGTTTGAACAATTTTGCATATGGTCTATTGACAACTATCTCAACAAACGAATGAATGTGTGGCTCATAACTATAACAATTTCGATAGATTAATGCACGTTTTACAGTAGAATGCAGACAATGAGTTTGATGGATGTTCATTGACCGTCATTTAAAATACAAACTCGTAAGACTCTCTCAATTAGAAATAACAAAATATATCTACTATAGCAAGCAAGAGTAAAAGCAACCACAAACTATATACTCCAACAATGCATGTCGAAAAAACAATGAGATGCGCACGGCTGTTCGTCGTATTTGGGCGCTGGGACTTGTAGTCTCCGAAAGACCTTCGAGCGCTGCACTAGCAAAGCAAGCATTGACTACGTCTTGCCCGTTCTGCAGTCCGCGGAAACCAGTAACCACTACGTCGACGGACGGAAGCTCCGCTCTCCGCTAGTGCCACTCATCTGCGAAAAGAGGAAGAACACCAGCGTTACAAACTAGTGCTTAGTCCAAAGTGTCCTTGTGGTAGTGCAAGACAACAGAGACAGTCTCATGCTGTTACAATGTAGCAGCCATGCAAAAGCGAAGCACCAAAGGCTACACTATACTTTGTTTCAGCTGAGGTCTTGACGCGGCCGACAATATTTTGTTTATGATTGGTTCGACGATGATACAACATGCAGAGAAATATGTCGAACACCATGATGGTGTGGGTTTTTTGATGCTGTCTGATTGGTCCCATTTGATTGTGTATGATCGGCTGTGTATGGACTCATGGTGAAACGAAGTATCCTCCTAAGCCCACGTGTACCACGTGTTGTCCATCTACGCTTTGGCTCCTCAAGGTGACGCATTAAATTTGAGATATGAAAGACAAGATGTCCACAAAAGTGTACGCTCATTGTTTTCTTGTCGGTGTGTGGCAGGGCTGGAATGCAAGTGTACAGCGTGCCGAAATCTGTACAATGACCCCGTACAAAACTTGTTTCAATGCTTAGCATTTACAGGGCCAGGTCTAGCGCCTTTGCGTCTGGGATGTAACCTCAACAGAGCGTGCTGTCGCCGATTGCACGCTCCGTGAGCATCGACAGCTGCTCTTGGAGCAGGGACTTTTCTTAGTGCATGCTCGACGGCAAGATAACGGCCTACAGATACTACGAAGGTTCTTGATTGCGGACTTTGTGTGCCCCCAAAGCGGTGTAGAAGCAACAACGGTGGGCGGGGCGAAAAGGGACGAGCAAGGGACGCAGTAACAAAACGAGAGTGCGTGGCCCAGCAGCGACGGGAAGCTAGTTGCCATTGCAAGGCGGCCGACCGGCAGTTGAAGCACCAGTTCGCAAACAATCCGTTCGATGTGGTGTGTAACGTGTGCGACCGACTGTGGTTTCGGGAGGGCGTCAGTAAAGCGGTTCTAAATGCTAATGGAAAGTTGCATCGGTTATGTTACAGCACTACAGTTAGACAGCAGGAGAAGTAATCGAATGCTCTCCCACAACATAAGAGAGGCTGTCACTATAGGCTACTTGAATTTTGGCAAAATATGTTAGTACTAGTACTGTCAGCAGTGACACTGGCATTGAAATTTGACACTGCCACCGTAAAAAGCTATAATAACCACGTCCCATAAAATTATGATAGCTTTCAGCAGAGCCACAAATGTTACACCCTGATGGCATGCACCATGTTCAATGTCCTAGTATTTTTAAACACTCCATCTCTTGAACCACTGCCTGGTTACAACTAAAGTTCCCTGTTCTCAAAGAAATCTGAAAAAAAAAAAAGAAGAAAAGAACAGACTGACAGGGAGTATTTTATTGATTCAAGTGTATCTAGACAAACACCACATAATTTTAAATTCTTTCTCTTCCGGAGGTTGAAACTATAAACCCCATGCCAAGAGGCTCTCAAACTCGAAAGTACAAGGGCTAGGTCACACCTGTCATGTGGAAAGCTTGAAATGATAGAAGCACACTAGTGTGACTAATTCATGTGCCCAATCTGTGCTGTGCCTTAATATTATAGTTTCCTGCTGAAATCGCCTTTTTCTTTGGATGTTCAGAAAATGTTATCTCGCATGTACCATAATATCCAGTGATATCCCACCTAAAATCGAAAGCAAATCGGGTGAAAATAAGCGGTAGGCCAACTTTCGATGTGCGATGAAAAAAGTTGACAAAAATGCTAGTGGTTTTAGATTTTGTGACCTGTGAAACTTGTGATCGCAGGGAGGGGTGATGAACCAAAGTTGTTCGCTTATCTCCCACCGCGGCTAAGTAATACCATTTTCACCGAGGTCAACATTGGCCAGGGCCCTGCAGTTACTAAAAAGTGCTATCTTATGGTGGTTTTTTTTGTTTTTTTAAATTGCAAATTAGGTTAAAATTAAGGGTGCGTTATCTTTTGGGGGTGGGATATCTCTGGGTATATTACAGTAAGCACGTCCAAACTAGTGCCCCTAAATAAGCTACGCTTCAGAGTAACGACACTTTCCCATATTGTGGCAGATAAAGCTTATCTGAAGCTTTGTCTGAAATCACAGGAAATGCTTTTCTGCCCTTCAGAAATGTTTAAACAGTTCGCGACAGAGCAAAGCAATATTACATCAGCTTCCTAACACAAAATCTAATGCTGAGAAGGTCGCACTTTTGAACCATGACGACCCGCAGTTGCGTCTGCTCTGCACAAGCACCAAAATGGCGGCGTCCACAACAATGTCGGGGAACAGAGTACCGATAGCGCAGCTCTTTTAGTGACTTTAGTCCGAACTTACATGCTCAAACTTCATAAAAATTTAATATTTCAGGCTATTGCAAATGAAAACTCTTTAAAAATCACCACGGAATACAGTTAAACCTCTATGTAACGAAGTCGGTGAAATTCGGAATTTACTTCGTTACATTGAAATTTCGCTACATAGAAATTCGGGGCAAACGTTAAAGAAGGTTTCCACAAATGTTTCTCGGGTGCACAAAACTCACCGGGGACACCTTTATTTCGGTTCAAAGTAGTTCGTCGTGTTTTTCTGGGCCACTCTTGACATTATTATTTGCATCTCAGTACGTTAGCATAGCCATGATGGCCTGCATCGTGTCTTCGTCATGCTGTGTGCTCGTGGACCGCCTCAAGACATCGATCTCGTCCACCACTTCACGGTTACCGGGCGCATCGCAGGTGCCTTGCTCATCAGGCGCGCTGTCGTCCCCGTCTTGCGAGTTGCCAGGAACATCGCTAGCTATCGCCTTGTCGGTCACCTCCTCCGTCGCAATGACAGCAGAGTCGACGTATAGAAATTGCCGTCGAGGTCGACGTTGTCTGGGACGGCTCCATCGCCTTAAAGGCCCCATCACCCAGGACAACGAGAAACGCATGCTTTTAGTTAGGCCTTGAAACGAACTACGCAGCGCGAACGAAGCCGACGGACGAAACGGCAGCAGGTCTAGTGTCCTCTAGTGGCCGTTCTGTACACCACACTCGCCAGACTCGGCCTGCTTCACCCTTTGCGCTTTATCGGTGGCCCGTTTCAGCACGTGTGCTTCCCAAAATCTCCTTTGGGACCCAGACGTTTGTGCCGAATTGTCCATGAAACTTCGTTATATCGAAATTTCAGCAAACGGGACATCGTTACATAGAGGTAAAAATACATGGCGTGCATACACTTGCGGTTAGAAAAAGTTATGCACTTCGTTACATCGAGGGTTTCGTTACATAGAAGTTCGTTACATAGAGGTTTGACTGTACTGTGTTTAAATTTCCCCCAAATAATCCCTGAAACTGCAGAATCCTGGTCTTAACTAGGAATCAATGCCAGTTCAGGTAACCAAAACAAATATGAGTGTTGCTTACAGTACTATAGCACTCTGTTTCACTTTTAAGTGCGAGTGAGTTTTCAGTGTCCAAGTCAAGCACGCACGCTCGTGCAGTGCAAGCATCATTCGAGGAAACATGCTCGTGCTTGTAGCTTCGGCTTCGCTTGCACATAAAGTGAAGCAAACTACAATATACTGAATATATCTGCAGTAAACTCATAGGGCACTTTTCAATGGCAGCAGTGTCCTCATACCAACTCGTTTTTTTATTTTCTGGGATGAAATTGTCCTGCCTAACTTTTCACCGAGGGTACATGAAATACCGCAACGGCCTGCAACTGACCAAGTGGATGCCGCTGGCATTGACCACCACTGTACTGTAAAAGACTTATATATTAATAGAATATAAAATTAAATCAGGAGGGAAACCAATAGTCTATGAGATGTATGCAGGGTGTTTATATGTATTTCAAACACATTAATTTAAAAAATCAGCAGAACCCATCCTTTGGGAATGATTATCTACGTTAATGCGAATAGCGTCAAACGGTGCGGAGTTATGCGCGTTCGTCAGGTGGCCGGCACACTCTAGATACGCCAGCCCACTCTTGAGGCGATTCTAAATTTGTTGACACTTTCACAGCCCTGCGCACGATCTCCGCAGCCCAGCACGTGCGTTTGTGTCACTTAGGAAGGCGAGCAAAGCACGCGCCATACGCACAAACACTCAAAATGGTACCGACCAGACTTTCTGGCGTCTCAGCTAGTCTCAACCAACGGTACTCTAAACGGTTGTTTATATCTTTACCATAGGACGCGCTTTACAGCGCTGTCACAGCTGGTCGCGCGCGTTCCATGCACGAGGGCTCATTCCGCTCTCGTGAGGCTGAGCACGGCCGCTACATCACCCTCTCCCGAGCGCGGGAGAGGGTGAGCTAGCGGCCGTGCTCAGCCTCACGAGAGCGGAATGAGCCCTCGTGCATGGAACGCGCGCACCGGTAGCTGTGACAGCGCTGTAAACGCGTCCTATGGTAAAGATATAAACAACCGTTTAGAGTGCGTTGAATGACTGCCTTCATAGCTCTGTGGTTAGCGCGTCTGCCTGCTGATCAAAGGGTCAACGGTTCGAATCCCAGCCGGCGCCGGTCTTTTTTATTTATTTATCGACCCGCGGCGTAAGAGGTTAGATAGCCAGATAGATACATAGACGAAAAGTGCGTGAAGTAGCCAAAGAATGCTATTCGCATTAAAAAAGCCGTCTGTGCAGGCGAGTTTTACGGCCAGGCGGACATAATAGAGCCTGGCTAATCATCACGATAAGTCGGACAATTCACTAAAATGTAGTAATTAATTTTTGAATTAGTGAAACTAAACATATAATTCCAATTAGAAACTTGTTGAGTGTCATCTAAAACCACTAAATCAGTAAATTCTAGAAAGATTTGAAGTGGGGGTGCTCTAAACTTTCCCTTTGTGCAACAGGTGCACTGCTGGTAGTCTGAGAACGGAGATGAAAAGATCATCATCCACGTTTTTGGACCTCTAGCACGAGTGGAAACTTTAGTGCATGCCCCTGCACTTCAAGTCCTTCTAAAATTGATTTAGAGGATTTAGATGATGTCCAGCATGTTTCTAATTGGAAGCATATGCTTATCTTTACTAATTTAAAAGTTAATTAACAAATCTTACTTAATTGGTTGACCTATTGTGACGATTAGCCCTCTATAATTTGTCCCCCTGGCCTGTTTTAGCTCACCTGCACAAACTGTATTATTGAATCATTTGCAGCTTTTTTTAAATAAACCTGTTCAAATTAAAATCAAACACGCTATATACTATTTAACATACAACATGTTCAACCCTTAGAAATCCAGCATCCAAAAACAGTAACAAAAAGGAACATGCAAAACAGGACAGGTACTGGCTTTGGTTCATTCAGCACCATTTTTCTAAAAAGTGTAGAACTAGCATGCACCGATAAAAGGTGTATGCTTCTGCTCGTTTGTAATGGCACCCTGCTTATCCACCCAAATGTCCTCCAAGGGTATGCACGGCGGGGCAAGCACAGGGGCAAGCATGACATCAAATAAAGGCTGCTGCCTCGTGCAACCACAACTACAGGCAGGACAGACCGATGCAGCACTAACATGCAAGGCGTTACTCACGCAAAAGACCACAAAACGAAGTGTACGTTCAGACAAACTATTAAGATAGCCAATCTAGAAGTTGAGGTTAAGGCAAGCAGACAAACACAGACTTACAAACAAAGAAGTAAGCCTAAGTTTGGAAGACCAAAAGGTCCAGTAGATACTAACCATAACTTGGAACTAACTGGTACGCTGTCCCCTGCCAAAAAAAAAAAATAATAAGGAAGAATGAAGCCTGCCCGTTTCACTGGGCCGTAATGAACCGGAAGCACTGTGCTTGGGCAGCAAATTTCTCGTACCTCGCAAAACAATGGAGTCTTCAGACATGCAGAGATTTCTACACCAAATAGCCATGCTGCATCTGACAATACTAAGAGCAACAGCATTTTCGGAAAGTCTGCCAAGTTTCAGACAGGCACATGCGCTGAACATCAGATGGCTTATTTGCAGTGTTGGGAATGGCTTCAAGTACATTGTACTGAAAGTACTACTTCAATTACCGTAAAATTCCGAGCAAGCGCCCCCACCCGTGCAAGAGCCCCCCCAACTTCACCGCTAATTTCACATTTCCGCGCCGTTCCGGGCAAGCGCCCCCTCCCCGCTCCGCACCCGTATCACGCGCCGCACTGATCGCGCCCAGGCAACACTGGCCTGCGAAGTTCAGTCCAAGAATCCAATCCAATCCAATCCTACTTTGCAGCCCGATCAGCCCGGTCACTACGCGCCATTGTCGCTTTGTTTTGGGGGTGTCAGGTCGGCTATGCATTCTTACACAGTGGCAAAGAAAGTCGAGGTCATCCAATGTCATTGTGAAAACGGGAAAGACGTACATCAGACGGTCTCGACACATCAAGCTCGACCGGATACGGGAATGGGACAAGAATTTTCACAATTTGCTACAGTCAAACTACGGGAAAGCCAAAGTTCGACGAAAGCTAAGTAACGGCGCGCCGGTGTTCAGTGAATACGTGGACGACGCGCTCTTTTATTACCTGGAGCGCGAAAGAAGTGCAAAATGAGCCATTAGCAACCGGCTTCTTTCTGAAGAGGCTGTCAAAATAGCCAACGGCATGCAGTTGGGAAACATCGCGGAAAGCTGCAAACTTTCTTTTGCGGCCGACTCTGAGGAGTCTTTTAATGGTTTTGAAAGTAATTAACACAGCAGTGACAAATCTTTGGCCTAATAAAGTCTGTTCTCAGAGATAAATAAAATATTAAATCTGTGTGCACTGCGCTTTTTTTTTTCTTTTTCTGGCGAAAACATTTGTCGTCGCCATTTTGAATTTTGGTGCCGTTCCGGGATAGCGCCCCCCCCACTTTGCAGGCATTTTTGACATGCGTGCAGGGGGGCGCTTGCTCGGAATTTTACGGTAGGTTTAGCTAACTTGTACTTTACTTGAAGTATATTCTCCGAGCGTGTACTTGTACTTTACTCAAGGTAATTTTTCTGGTACTTTCCAAGGAAAGTACTACTCCTAACTTCAAGGTACATACCCCAAATTTGGTCTTGGCACATTTGTATCACAAAATGATGCTTTGTCACCTCTCAACAAATATTGGGAGGGATATTCTACTTGGGCGGCTTTCCCGCAGCATTTCAAACTCTCGATACTTCTCGCTTGGTCACCTCAAGCGAGGAGGTTAAAAATATTAGGACAAGACCCCCAAGAGAGGATTGCTTGCGGAAGCTACTGAGGGTGACGTCATGTTCTCCTCTATACTCATCACATCAAGAAAAAAATTAAAATTTTGTGCATTAGTCAAGCGCTGTGCGAAGTACTGGTCCTTGCAATATTTGGTTGTGAAGAAAAGTAGCAATGATTTTGGCGCATGAGACGTGTACGTCTTGGTAAAATAACAAAAAGCTAAGCTAAGGTATCTTAATTCAACACATGAAGGGGGAAATTAGTAGCGTTCCACAAAGACCTGAGCTTTTCTTACTTTGGTTCTTGAGGTGAATACGGGCATAGTCATTGTGTTAAAAAGTACTTGTACTTTACTTTGAAAGTACATTGTATTTACTTCAAGTACATTTTAGATGTACTTCACCGAGCACTGCCTATTCGTGGTGGCGCTGCATGCCCCTGCTTACAGCAGGACACAGTACTAAAACGACCTGCGCTTGCACCGAGCTCTCACGAAACAGTCGTGAGAAGGGACTTTGTGTGCCAATGAAGTGGTGGATTCATCACAAGTCACTGCCAGCAGTTCACCAGTTGGTCGCACAAGTGTCTCAGGAAACACCGGAGCAGTCAGCCAGAAAATCCAGCCTCAATTCCTCAAAAACAGCTTTATGCATGCATTCCAATGCTGGATTGGTTCACTTGCCTCATTGTTAAGGCAGCTGACACAAGCTACAACATAATGTATGCCCCTGAACTAAGTAATGGCTTAGATTATGCTCTGGAACTTGAAGGCTTTTGCATATTTTCAAGTGAGTATTACAATTTGCAAGGTCCAACTGTGAAACTAAACAAAATCCCTTCTTCTGGGGTATAAACGGGGAAGCTGATTGTGCATGGGGCATTTGAGCTTGCACTTATTGCCTTGCCTGCCTAGAGTACTTGACATGTGTCACCCTCAAACTTGAAACGCTAAGATAAGACTAGGCACCCTGGAGGTACACAGATGCTTACCACTTACTCGATCTGCAAGGGAGTAGGTGGGACAAGCAGCAAACAGTAACGTGTTAGCCATTTATCTTACGAGGCAGCTGAACTGCAGTTGAGGCAGAACAAGCTGTTTGCGAAAGGGAGAATTGCCAGGCAGAAACAACATTCTCCATCTGTTGACTTCTGGCCTGACCCTGTCCTAGTGCACACAGTTTTCAGAGCTGTTTTTGATGGAGGCATCTGACATCCCTTATTACCTCGGATCTGAGTGTTTATAACACCTTCTAAGAGGCATTGTAGCAGTAAAATGTACTTGAGTTACATATCAAATAAGCAAAACTGCCAAGCAAAAGTGTTATGCAATATCACTTGCAATTTCTTCCAGTCATTGCCAATCTTTGGCAGACATTAAAGATTTCTAGCATTTGTGATGCGGAACCGAACACATTGGGTTGATCATACTCAGCACGATGCAATATGCAGCAAACTGTCACCAGGAAAATTGCAGTCTCAAAGAATAAAGGTACAGCATATTTCTAGTGGACATCTTTGCTATTTTCCACTCCATGGGTCTCTCACCACTGAAACCAGTAAATAGGCACTTTGCAACAAAAAAATAATCAGTTTGGGTAAACACCCTACAGACCACCCCAGTTTCTTGCACTGAGGCATATCTCCACATGAGCATACAATATCAAGTTTTGACCAGGAGCAGAAAATGTTTGAGTTTCCAAGACTCCGAGCTTACCCTGTGCCACTGACACGTCTGGACTCGACTGGCTGAGAAAGAGTGTGTGGTCGTTACGTTCCCGGAAGTGGTGGCCAATCATCTGCCAAGTACAACCAGACAGATTGCAGCAATCACAGAGAAAACAGCCTTTGGGGGACAGAGAGTTATGATGTACTCGCACAACCAATTTTTATCTCTGGAGAAAACCTAGTACGCCATACAGCTGCGAGGAGGAAACACCGCGAGAAGGCGGAAGCAGCTTAGGAAATCCGAGCGAGCATTCACACAAAGGAGTCGCACATAGTTGAGTCAGCAGAGTCTTTCTTTTTATGAAAGTGTTTGCGATTTTTGGAGGCTCATAAAACAAAAGGCTGGGGGAAAAAATAAAGAAAGAGGCAGACCACAGTCCAACGCACCTGACAGTAAACCTTTCACAAAATGAGAGGGACCATGAGCCCGGGGCTCTTTGCAGGCTTGAGGGATTAGCGAACATCCGTGACGCGGTGCACATGACCTCAAAACTCTATGGCGTTTAATTCCCTCCTCCGGAGAAAACTTTGTTGTGCAAATACACCACTTGAGGCAGATCACTGGCAGCCAACATGAGCTCTTTGAGATTGGTGGTGTAGCCAGGAGGTTGGCTTGGAAATGAAAACCCATAAAAGAACTTATCTCGCAGAATGTAACCTTTCAATTTCTGTAGCCTCGGTTGAAAGTAAGATCAGGGACCCTTCAGTGAAATATAAAATGCCGCTCGGGAGAACAATTCTGGCCACACCACTGTACAAAATTAAAAGTTCTCACTGAACTCGTTAAAAATCAACAAATTTTACTCCTATGTATGTGCTACAAGACCAACTTGCATATACATCGACATCTTGTAAACCCTGAGATGGGGAACAATAAAAAAACGGACAAACACAACAAAATCTCTTTGAGATTTTGTTGTGTTTGTCCGTTTTTTTATCGTTCCCCATCTCAGGGTTTACAAAGATGTCGATTAATTACCAGCCTGCCTGCACTCTCTTACTGCTTGCAAATATACACAAAATAAGTTATAACGCACTTCAAAGAAGAGGTGACAGATTGGCTTACGGGAATCTTCAAGAGAGATGTCCAGCCAAATACCACTAGGAGGCAGCCCACCTAAAAAGAGAATGAGTAAAATGGGGACATTTAGCTAAAACGTGCAAGCTGAACTTAGTTTCGGTCAGCTTTCCAAAATCACTGTGAAAAAAAATGGCAAAACACCATGCTGGGCCCATCAGACAGTCTCATTACAGCAGCACTTTGGGAGCATTTCACAGTCAAAGATTCAGTCTTTCGAACAGAGCATAGAACAGTCACCAGACAAGTTTCCAGGGTGCCACCATCTTGGGTTCATATTCCAAAACTAAAATAGTGGCATGTTGCCTTCAGCACTCTCCGGACACATCCTTGTGTCTCGACACAGTCAGCAGTAGTGACTAAACTTCAAATTTTAAAACAAATTATGGAGTGCCAATGCCACACAGCCATGGTGCAGAATAAAAATCAAGATGATTTAGATTTCACTCATGATTTATATCACAATTTAAATCAGGTTCGGTTTTACTGTGATGATTTAAATCAAACCTTTTCCACAAAAATAATTCAAAAATATATTTTTATGTGCCAATTGTCTATCACAGGGGTGGCCAAGCTGCGGCTTGCGAGCCGCATGTGGCTTTTCGTGTGTTAAAGTACGGCTCATGGCTCCCTATCTTATCCCCCCCCTCCCCCGCCTCCCTCCCTGTCACACGAGCACTTCCCAAAAAATGAAAATGGAACGCGTTGAAAGACAGGTTGCGGTTTGGTAGTCTTGTGCTACTGCTACCTTACGTACAGTGGGGCTGCTTTTGACTCGGATAGATTGAAAGTAGTTCGAGTTTCGTTTATTGCTCTGAACAAAAATTTGCCCCCACCGCCGCGGCTCTTGGAACTTTCCTGCTTTTGTTTGCGGCTCTTAGGCCGGGTCGGCCTGGCCACCCCTGGTCTATCATTTGATGCTTTCTATGTGCAGTTGTTCTGTATTTAAATCGAGGAATCATCAAACAAGAAAGATTTACATCACGCTGAACATGAGCAAATTGGAACGTCGAGCTTTCTTTCTACCAAGCGAAGTGCGAAAGAAGAAATTAACACTTATCACCGTTTCACCTTCCGTCCAGACGCAGCGGATACTTACGAGGGAACGGGACCAATCAAGCAGCGTCAAAAGTGCAAGTCACTAAGCTTGTTCTGTTTATGATTGGTTCAGCGATGATAGAACATGCACAGAAACATTACGAACACCATGATGGTGCCCTTTTGACGCTCTGTGATTCGTCATATAATCTCATAGCATCGGCTGCGTCTGGACGGAAGGTGAAACCAGTATAGAAAAGTAATTTCCTACTGCTGGAGAATCAGAACGCAAAAGGAAAAGCATATAAAGCTTTTTCACTAACTAAAATGTATCAAGCTGTTTATGTTCTACTATGGCGAGATTTACTCAATAAAAAATTCTTAATTAAACCGCACCTTAAATTTACAGTAATCCTTTCTTCCGCAATGTTTTCAGTGATCGGACGAATTGATGAATTAATCTGCCATGTTTAAAAATACATCTAGTGATTAAGAAGCACGATTTTATAGCTACCGGGACTTGAATCAAATTAATTTGGTTTAAACCAAATAAATCTGATTTACATCAAACAAATCTGATTTAAAGGGCAGCTCCGCTCATTGCCAAAGATTTTGTGATAATGAGTGATTTCACACTAAAAAGCAGTAATAAAAGACACGCACATAATTTGTGTTGCAAAAATTGGGATACATACTGTTAAATTTAATTTTAAACAGGAGCAGAAATCGAAACCGAAACTTCGGCTCCTTGTGGCAACATTGGCCTCGAGCCGCCAAGAATGTGGCTATCACGTGAGTACAAGATGTCAAGTGATCCTCTATGCAACGACAGGTGGGATTGTGGCGGACGTGTGCCAGGTGCAAGTGTCGTCTGCACCGCACTCTTCACCACGTTGTGGTGCCTACGACATTCGACGACGTCTGCACAACTGCGGCAGAGGTATGTGCACATAGTGTCCATAGTGTGAACGAAACTCGGAGAGACAATAAGTCACAAACGGTGATATGACGATGGCGGTTCTGAAGCAGGAGACGGCGGTAATGGCTGGACGGCCGGATGGCTCCCAAGAAGCGCACTGCGCAGACGCATCAATCACGTGGACACCACTGAGCGCCGAGAGGAAACGTTGCTGACATCACCCGTTACGCTTGCCCGAAGAAGTAAAAACAAACGAATAGGGGCAATGGTTTAGCTCAATGTTGGCTATGCCCATGCCGTTGCCTTGACAGCACTGTTGGTTGCGCCTCGATTCACCCGTTTAAGGGGGGACACTGGCTAGAGGTTGAACTTCTGAACTACTCAAGTGATCGGAATGAAATTTGCAGGGGAGATTTAACTTCAGATGTAGGTGTACTATGCAAACTTTCAGCTCTCTAGGACAACTTTACATACCTGCATAAGATGTGTCACTCTTCGTTAAGAAATCTATGATATGCAAATCAAGCTATTAACAGGGTGGAACTCATGAAATGTACTTAAGAGCAGCCACGGGAGCAGCTGAAACAGCTGTTTTGGAGCAGGTTGGGAGCAGCTAAAACTACATTCTGGAGCTGGCTAGGAGCAGCTCAGATCAGTTTTCATTGCACTTCAGCTTGTGTCTTAGACAAGCACGGGAGCAATTTCAATTGTGCTTAGCAGCACATATGAACATGAGTGGTTAGGGACCTAGGTAGATGGGATAACAGTGTAACAGATGCTGAAAACTTGAAACTTTGTGAGCCCTAATGAGAACCAAAAAGCAAGTATGTTTCTGAAGATAGTGTCCTTGATATTTTCTGAGTGGCTTTCAGCTGCTCAAAATGCAGACCAGCACTGCTTATCGCACAACCCACACGGGCTCGACATAGTAACTATATGTGCGAACCACGTGACGTGCGTAAGCAACAGACGTGCAGTTGCGCGGAGGAACAGGGCAACAAATTTCGAGTTTATCCTACTGTGCAACCCAATATCGAAGCAGCAGATCATGATTAACGGAGTTATCATATTCGAAACGATAAGCAGGAGCAACGTTAAAGTACGCCGAGCAGATCTACCGCTCGCGTGAGAGCTGCTGGCCGGCAAGGTTTCGGATCGGACCGCGTTTCAGTTCTATCAAATCACGATTTATATTGCGGGGATGCGGTTCCAGCTTCTAACGATGAAGTACTAAAAAAAATATTTTGCTCATTTGTTTTCAATTGGCCGACGTCCGGATCCCGGGCCGCAGAGCCTCAGGTAATCTGACGCTTAACGACTCGACCTCACCTGGGCCGACTTGCTTAACCGCTTATGGTTGAAGAATAACTATCCAGTCGCAGGTGGTGTAGCGCTTGGAATCCGACCCCTGAGTTTTTCGCGCGCTTCCGACTCAGGATACACAGGGAGAATAAACAGAACAAAGGATTGCAAGGCCGACCAAGCTAAACGCGCTCATTGTTGCCAATCGAGTCGATAAAAACCGAAACCAAGACAAAATTAAATTTTTTTTATGCACGTTTTGCGATTTGGTGCGTAATGGCGCGAGGTATTGGCTGTGGCGCAGTTTCTGCAACATGGTGCAGAATGGCGCAAATGGCACAGCCGTTCCACCCCTGTATTTAAGCACCATGTTAACTGCTTGAGTATAAAGTGGGGATGTAGCGACTTCGGGCTGTCTAGTTTTTATAACTCAAATTTAAATATTTCAGGAAGGGTGATTACCTCAAGATATGAGATGCTTATCTGTCCTATGTCAATTTTTGAAAACATAGTTTGTTCTCAATGAAGACTTCAATGTTAAACAAAATAAAGTAGATAGCCCGATTCCCCAGTAAATTTCAGTTCAGAAACATCTTGGTTGTGGTATCAGAATAATTTTACCTTCGAACAAAAGGTTCCTTCGTATGAAATTTGCAGCAAAAAGTGGAACTGAGAAAAGTGCATTCAAACATTGAACTCCTTTACTTTGTTACTGTCTCAGAATGTGTTGAAAATATTTTATATCAACGTAACTATTTGGCGCATGGTTATGAAATTCAGTGTAATGGTGTATAATTAGTTTCTAAAACCAAAAACCTAAAAATTGAAAAAATAAATTTTTCAAAAAATTTTGAAACTTAGGCGTAAAATTTGAGAGATGCCTTACCCCGAAAGATAGCCCACCCTTATTTTTGGCTTGAATTGCTATATTCTTTTAAACACCGAAAGATAGCCCACTACTAGTAATAGTAGTGTTTTGTATACCGTAAAAACCCGAATATAATACGAGGTTTTTTTTTTTTTAAATTTCGCTATGTAAAATTTGCGGCTTGTATTATACGCAGGTCCTAACAATTTTCAGCTTCGATGAGGCGCGATCAAACGCTGTTTGACGTAGTTTCGGTTTCGAAACAATAAGGCGCTCAAAACAGCTATCATCATCATTAAAATCACAATGTCCGAGGCGCCACCATCCCTCCACAGTCAGGCTCGGCAATGGCGTCAGCGCGAAAACAATAATCGGCCGCCCTTCAAAAGAAAAAGTCCTTGTGGTTGCGGAAGGCATCTGTGTACTCTCGTCCCCAGCCACCTAATAGGCGTATCCGGTATGGGCGACAAAAAAATAATCCAACGTTTCAACCTGCAAATAGTAAAAAAATAAAGGGGAGGCAAAACGAGAAAGTGTGCCGTGTTACAATTATATCCTAAATGCCCTTTATTTGCGTGGCAAAGGCAAAACAATGTTTTCGCCCAGTACTGGAAGTGACGCCAACTCAAGATGGCGGCGCACTTGCAGAAAAGGTCTATAGGGCAGCCGGACTACAGTGGCTTAAAGGGGGTAGTGTAGTTACCGCGTAGCCTCCACCATGCATCGGGAACGGCAGCTCCTTGGAAGACGGTGCAGGCGGCGCTTCGATCTGCAGCTCCGTTAGGGTGCCTCGATCGGCTGGCAGATAGAGGCACCTTAACACGCTTCGCAATTAATATAAATACCTCAAAAGCAAATATTTGTTTCCAGTGAACTTCCAAGGACATGATTTGTGTTTCGAAGGTGAATAAAAATGTGAAACTAGCAGACGACACTGTAGTCGACAGCTGCGAATCGGCCGGAGCCGGCTGCGCCAAGCGGCCAATGCCGGAGCCATAGCCGGAACGACGGTGCTGCAAGCGCCAGCGCCACCGCGGCCGTCTTCCAACGGTGTGCCGCTTCTCCGGTTTCGTTCGTTACACTACCCCCTTTAAGTCACTGTAGCCGGACGACAATTCGCCGTAAATCAGGGCAGCATCCGCGGATGGAGATGACAAAAGCAAGCTCTGTTTGCGTGCAACGGACGAGAAGAAGCTTTAAGAGCCCGAAGAATGCCGACGTCGAGGCAAGTCTGGGCGACTTTGTAAAAGAGCAACGTGAACGGCACCTCGCCGTAAACACCGAGCTGCTGCATGAGAACTTTGGCGAGCCGACATTGGGTTACTCGCTTTATGCGCCGCGTCAAGATTTCACTGCGCCGGCGCTCGCTCGTTGCTCATTCTTTCAAGTGCGGGATTTCAAATGCGCTCAACGGCACTGAAGACTACTGCCTTTAGGAGGAGGCGTCGGACAAGGAGCCTGACGGACGTGATAACAGTGATTAAGGTTCAATTATGACGCAAATAAACGTTTTTCTTAAGACTTCCAGGGTCGTACTTTACGCGGAATATTTTCGTAGTCTCGATTTTGTTTCGTATTATACGCGGATAATTTTTTTTTTTTTTCGTGGTCATCAAATTATATTTTGTATTAATCGTGGGTTTTTGCGGTACTCTTCTACTGGTCCGTCGTTCGTTTGCGCTGGATTCTCGTTCCAACAAGCTTCGAAGGGGAAAACCTAAAAATAGCAGTTTTTTGAAACTTTTCTTGATTGTACACCGAAAGTTAGCCCACACCATATTTTCACCCGATTTGCTCTTGATGTTAGGTGGGCTATCTCTCGGGATTCTACGATATGTCCCCCTTAATGTCAGCCGATTTCGGCAACTTGGCGGAAGTTGCAAAGTTTGCCCGACTGTTTAAGAAACATTTAGACGGAACTAGGTCGTGATATTTGACGTGTAGTTTTCCTAGGTGATACTAAAGACTGCATTGTTTTTTTCAAAAACAGAAATGAAGTGGAGTTGCACATATTTGTTTTTTATAAGTCATAATTTTTTCTATTTTGACCACAGCTAAATCTGCGCATAAACCATGAGCAGGCAGAGAGAGAAAAAAATGTTAGACTGCTGTCAAACTCCTGTGGATGTAGAATATGCTCACGCGTGTTATGGCATCACATTGTCTTGTCACACGATAAATGTGGTAAACTTTCCTGCTAGATTCAGTAAAAAATTCGGCAGACACACTTAAGACTGCTTACGTGTAGGAAAGTGAAAGCATTCCTGCACACAGCGCATTCCTTTCGCACACGGCACTCCGGCGGTGACATCACACTCCCCACTGTGCAGGCGCGGCGAACCATGCCGGCTTCATGGCGGCTTCCGTGACGAAGCATTGCATTGCTCCGCTTTTCTTTATGTTTTATTTCAGAAGTGCGTCCGCTTTGACCTTGAGCACACCCACCGGCTTCCATGACGAGGCATCTCTGTTGCTGTGCTTTTCTTTGTGTTTTATTAGGAATGAGAATTTAGGTGCCGTTTTCTGCTACAGACGATTACAGACAACGTCGGCTTCTGCTCCATGGGACAGTTAATGCTTTTGCATTAAAAGGATGTATGGATCCTCCACAATGTTACTTCTGTTCCCATTAAATGTAGTGGAAAACTTCCTCATCATATTCAGCAGAATCTGTGACGTTACATTTGTCTTTGACGTTATGCCTTTCTGTAATGTTACATTGTTGTGACATAATGTCTGTTTATGACGTTACATGCTGTCTGTGGCACCGCATTTGTTCTTGGCATTATGACTCTATGATGCTACATCGTGACATTACCAAAGATGCCTGATTGGCCTAAGTCGCTTTGGAGCACCTTTCGGAGCAGCCAAAACAGTGTTTTGGAGCAGCAAAGGGGGTTTGGAGCAGCCAAAACAGTGTTTTGGAGCAGTAAGCGTGGCTTTGGAGCAGACAAAACAATGTTTTGGAACAGCAAAAGGTGGCGTTTGGAGCAGATATTCTTAAAAAAATTAAAATATTTCTTTTTAGTGCTGGACAAATAGAGGGCACTTTGCTCGCCACAATAAACAAATTATGGTCAAGTTAGACTATATAGGAGTCTTTCAACATGTTAACCGAAATTCCAATGACAGGACACATTTTGCAATGCTTTAGTTAAATGATACATATATGCACCCACTATAGATAAATAAGAACCAAACTGCACATATTAAATTTATTTGAAAATAACGCAGACTGATGAGTAAAATGTCGAAGCATAAAGTTGACTGGATTATGTAATATAATAAATTGAAGCAGTCTCCGACAGATGCAAACATCGTCGCTAATCCTAATGCCATGTTTGAGCTGCTTACACACTAAAAAGTTGCAGTACGACTAGCGGGTGCTTTTACCTTTGCTTTTCGGAACTTTCTGCAGGCTGCTATGCCTCTGCTTTGCCTTCGGCAAGTAGTGAATGTCCACTTTCAATGTCTCCATAGAGGCATTGAGACATCCCGCAGGTGTACAGTGCTGTAGGCATTCCCGAGCAATTCCGAAAAACCGCTTGCCACCATTTTACTGGTTCCCAACGTGCCAGATTTTCGTCGAAAGCAAGCAAACATAAAGCAAGAGGTTGCAGGCGTACCAGCTGGTTCCTCTGTCGTGCAATCATGTTCGCATGCACGTGAGGGAAACTCCGGCAGCTTACAGTTGCACGCGCTTCGTTGTGCGAGTGCAGACGGCTGTTCGATCGAGACCAAAACCATGCCACTCCGCTCTCTCCGTCGCCAACTGGTTCCCGAAGTTGCCCTTCTGCAAAATGTAGCGGTTCAGCATACGACAGGAAACAGTCCAGCGGTGCGTGCTTGCCAGGCCGGCAGGCAAGGTACAAGCTAAACACACAGCAACAAGGAGCCTGATCGCATCGACGCAAAGACATCGTGAGTCCCAGGGTCAAAAAGTTCTTGAGTGCTTTGTTAGCAACGACTGAACTCGGGAGACAAAACAAGCGCGCTGTGCGGGTTCAGTGTGCAGACATTGCCTTTTTTCGCTTTAGCTCACTCTGCTTCACCAACTTTCTTTCGCGGGCAAACTTTTCATGTACCAGGGGTCCCCTCTCAAAAGAAAGCCCACAAGAGAACACCTGAGGTAATCAATACTTTGACACAGTTAAAGAGGGATTTTTCTAGTAGCGTGTCCGATTCAAGCAAGAACAGGAATGTTGATGACCTTGCGGCAGTCCTTACGTTTCCAGTTTAGAGCGGCGCCATATCTGCAGCGAAATGAGGGGACGGCAACACCCGGCGTCATGCAACCAGCGAAGTGACTGGTAGGCAGGGGACCAAATATGGTCTTTCCACGCCCGTTGCTTTCCGATACCGTGCTTCAGCTCCTGCAAAGTATAGTCCCGCCAAGCGAAAAGCGTTGGTTTCACTTAGCAACACTACGGCATGGCTGGTACCCGGCTTGCGCTATAGCGTCCGGAGCTGGCTGCAGGACTCCCCAGGCGGTTGCACCTATCGATGCAAAAATTTAAAAAAAGATGCGAGACAAGATTGGCGAGAGTGTGCAAGCGAGAGACGGCGGTGAGGCGCTCGTGCAAGGACTAGATGGACGAATGATGCAAGATACTTTTGTGTCGCGTGCGACGCTTGCGCCACCTAATGACTCGACGGCACTCAGTGGGGTTTCAATTTTGAAAGGCGACCTAAATTGGTCCTTTGGACGCAGGCTTGGCACAAATTACCCGCATGTTGCGAAAAATGCAGCAGGATGTATCAGGGTTAGCCCCTTGGCGCGGTTGTGGCGCAATTGGCACGGTTTGGCGCCCAATTGGCGCAGCAATGCACATCACTTGCATTACCTCTGTCTATGATGTCGCATCTATCCGTAAGCGCGTTACATCTGTCTGTGACATTGCATCTCGTCTGTGAGCGTTACGCCTCTTTCCGAGGTCATCTCCCCGAGTAAAAAGCGTAATCTATGTAAACAAGGAATGTAATGCACAATAGCCCTATACAGTCTCTCCGACTTGAGAGGTTGAGAGGGAAGGCTCACGAGGTACAGGTTGAAGCCAAGGTAGAGGATGCCAAAGACAGCCATGGCCAGGTCAGATGGCCCAGTGGTCTGGCAGCTCCTTCCTGAACAAAGTTGCAACTCACAAAGTACAGGTTGATGAGCAATCACCACCGCCGACAGCAGGTTCTCGCAGCACACCTTGGTCACACTGTGCCCATACAGAGAGGGACAGACAGGACTTAACATTCCAAAGCTTATGTCTAACATTTTCATATTCTCAACGCAGTGCATTTACGTTCCTATTATTTCACTTTGTACCACTGTTTTCCAGACTACAGTCTGTGAACTATATACATGTTTAAAAGTTGGTATTCTAAGCTGTACAGACGATCCAAAGGTATGGGCTATACGAGAATTTATTTTTCAACCATGCCCAATATCAGAGCGGTTGTCGCCCAGTGCGGTTGTTACTACTGCGCTGTTCCACGCTGCGCATTATTCAGCACGAAAAGTTGAGATGTCGGTGTGCTGCTTTCACCTCTGGTGTCCATGCGGGTAACATGCAAGGTAGCTGTGCTTAAATGGACAATTAATGTGCCGAGCTTAGAGCTTGACAGCGCTGCTTGCAAAATGTTTACTACAGGTGAATAAGTGGCTGCGAGTCTTTCAGAAACCTCAACCACGTCACTTCCAAAATGAGGAGAGTGTTTGCGCTTATTTTTGTTTCTGTTAAAACAATTCTAATTATAAAAACAATGACTATGAAAAGAAGCACTTACATTTATATTGCTTTACGAGTCGGCACAAAGTGCTGTTTGTATTAACATTTTTACACATATGCAAGACATGCATGAAGTACTAAACGCTTAGTGCAGATAATGCACTGGGTGCAAACTATCTAAGGAAAAACACTTTTATTCAGTCATAATTTGTCTCTGCAGAGCATGGGCCAGATGCAGGCTATAGTATGGAAAATACGATACTCATACCTGCTCAAAAAGGCGGATGATTAATATGTGAAGTAAAGCCATCAAAAGTATTTGAATTAAGAGAGCACAACAAAGGGAATAGAAAGAGGGGAATGATGGGAGCAAAAATACAGTTGAAAAAGGAAGAAAACCAGGGAAGCCAAGACGACTTCTCAAGCATTTTTTAAGAGTTTTGGCAATATAGCGGTAAGGTGTGAAACACCACCTCCCTTATCATGTCGTATCCCCTTTTAGATCCCAACCTTGAAAGGTTTGTGTTCCCTTCGCTGTCCCATTTAATCTTTAAGCCGTGCCAGCGAGACTGTCCCCTTTATTTCATAAACAGGAACATCTAAAAAGTGGTCTTGGAACAGATTAGAAGGAGATGAGGGCACGCACGCTCCGGTCTTGAAGTCCCCCATGACTGCGGCAGAGGCGGTGAAGGTGAGGGTAGGGATGAGGGCAAAGGGCAGCTGCAGGCTCATCAGGGCGTTGAGCAGGTCGTTCATCCCGGACAGCTGGTCCATGCTACCGAAGATGGCACACAGCACCGTCGGAGCGATGGCGATCAGCCGCGTGATCAGCACTCGCAGCCAGCGGCTGATCGGAAGGTTGAGAAAGCCCTGCGCGGAATTAGCTCGTTTATTCTATAGCAAGAGTGGGAACAGAGGGCAAACTGTAATGAGATTAAAAGATGTTACAGCATGGAATGACTGGAATAATACAGAAAATCTGATGAGAATAAAATGAGAAAGGATATATGAATTAAACGAAACACAGACAGGCCGTCACAAGAGTAAAGTCGTAAACACAGCTTGACAGGCACTGTACTGACCATGCATCTTAATTGTACTCGGTATGCTATATAATGCTAAATGAATAAATCCCAAGTTTTGTCTCCAACAATGTGGTAGTATATGGCATGTGCTTTGATTTTGATTGTGTTGACTGAATGCTGAAGTATTGGGGTGTGAAAATCCTTTACATTTTAGCCATGCTTCCAAAGCTCAAGAAAGTAGAATGTAAAGTGTGGTAGTACAGTGTGTCAGAATATTCAAATGAAAATACTGCAGGATCATCGACGAATGCCTCGCCCCAAAATAGCATATCACTCGCAACATTTTTATGTGAAATTTTTTTTTACTAAGAACTATGAAAAATGCTTTGCCCGTCCACCACAATGTTTCACTTGACATCCAACAGAATAACTGTGACCAGTTACGGATGAAAATATCAGGCACAGTACTGGTGAGGTGAGTCGGAAATGCTGGACGGTGGCCGGGATGCACAACACCATGTGCATTTGGGCCGAGCCACGGTCACGTCCTTGGAAAAGCTCCGGACCAAACAGAGACGACGTACCTCCATGATGAACTGGCCAGAGTAAGTTCCGGTCATGGTGGAGCTCTGACCAGCGGCCAGAATGCCAATGGCCCAAATGTACAGGGGCCACATGCCAAAGGCACAGCCCAAGAAGACGCCCTGCAGGTAACCAAACAAAAATTAATAAATTTATCAATGTTTCCTTTACAATACACGCACACGCATGATCTAGGGATAATCCACCTGTGCGGATTTTTGCTTGTAAACTGCCTTTTCAGTCCGCATCATTAAAAAGATAATTTAGATGAAAATATACGCTTCACTGGAACTGTAGAGACAGTCACATGTGGTGTAGATTAAGGAAGATATTTGGAACAGAAGTGTGATCAAAACAGGAAATTTTTCGTTGCCACGTCACAAATGGGCGCAAGTGAATCACATTGTTAAGTAAAATTTGACGCTGTATGCTCGAAGGTGTGGTGTTAATTAACTGTGTTCGTTGTGCACGTTTATCAGCAAGGAGGTAGTGGCTGTGGCGTGAGACATGAAGAGAGGATGTTGCATGTTCCCACAACTTGACTACAGTGCCCAGAGAGAGCATTCCCAGAAGCATGCAATGCTCACCCCCTTGTAGATGTCGACATCCACAACCTCAGTGTTATTCTGAAACAAGACAAAACGGTAAAACAGTTTGCTCCAACTCTCAATGGACAATGTCCAAAAATGTAAAAAAATACTTACATCAAACACATTCTTGTAATCAGTCCCTTGGCAAAGAGTCCACTGAAACAAAGACATACCGCTCACGTAAGTTTTAAGCAATGAAACCATCTCTCTTGAATCTGCTTTAGATATTCTTTGCCTAAGTCAGAAACCTTGAGGAATGAAATAATGACACATGTACTGAAGGGTAATGAAACAAATTTGTCTGGTACAGAGCGCTCCCAAATGCCTCAAGTCCCACTAAAGCGACAAAAAAAAACAAAACAACTAACACCAACAAGCCTCAAACACGTGCAGCATGCATGTGATACCTTTGGCAGGCTTGCAGTGTCTCGGTGCTAGTCAAGTAAGCACGAGTTATTTGCAAGCCTGCCAAAGATACCCTCGCGTGCTGCTGCACGTGTTCGAGGATTGTCGGTGTTGGATATTTCTGTTTGTTGCAGCTTTCCACCTCGCAGCTTTCCATTTCACTCAGTCACTGGTCTTTACGCATGTCACAGATAACACATGGATGCTACTATAATGAACAAATGCTCTTGCCAAGTTTGTGCATTTTTTCTGAATCTTATCCCCTACAGCAGTGGTTCTCAAATGGAGGGCCTGCAGACCCTCTGGGCACCCTGAAGACCCTCATAAGGCCCCCAAAGCCCTGGACCATCAATTGAGCCGAGCAATAAAACTTTCTCTTTTGAAGCGATAGCTTTACGGGTGACACTTTGCAGGGATTTCGGTGTCGACATTTCTGTTGTCCGTCGTCGCAGCAAGACTCTGGTTGCAGCGGAGATGAAAAAACCCTTCTTGCCTTCCCTCATGGTGCGAGGAGGGAGGAGTCGGGTGTTCCCATTGGCCACACCGCACGAATACTCCACTTCATACTTAATCTACAATGCTGCCAAGGCTAGGAGCACGAGCGTGTGGGTTGGCCTAGTGCCTCACTTGCACGAGCCCGCGTGTGAATGAGATGACGGACTGAGCCAAAGCACCTGCACTCCTAGCCTTGGCAGCGTTGTAGATTAAGTATGAAACAGAGTACACGGTATTTACTCAAGTAATAGCCGCACTGTTTATGAAGAAAACCTGAGGGTTCGCTTTTCCACGGAGCATGCGAGCTTACCAATCACCACGATCGGCAGTATGATTCCAGCGGTTTACAGGACAGAGATAACGTCTTCGCGCAAAGATACCATCTGTGAAGATTGCGTTTGTATGGACAATAGTGTCCTCGATCTAGTTATTCGCTATGTTATTTTTTGTGCAACGCGATGATTGGCTGTATATGTACTCTGCGGGAAAGCAGACGCAAGGGCCTCGTTCATAAATAGTGCGGCTATTACTCGAGTAAATACGGTAGTTAGAAGTTTTGTCTGTTCGTCCTCTATGTTATCCCTTCCTCAAATGTGTATTCATTACCAACACGCATGTTTCGTTTCGTTACTACAAACACTCCACCAACATAACGCCACAAGATCACAAGTCGGAACTCGGCCCTCTTTGCCTGAACAAGGCTCTCATGAGGGTATGCGTCGGAAACGCATGGGAACCTTAATCTCTTGACCACAAAGTAAGTCACTATTTTGTCTAGGTAAAATGCTGAATATGAATCGTCAAAATCTGTTAATTAAAATACTAGAGAAGGCTCCTCAAGTGTTTCATTCAGTCTAACTATAGTGTGTAATTTATTATTATGTGCAAAGCATTTAAGAAACCATCACAGAACCTTTAATACTCAGAAACCTCTAATTTCTAGAAGCCACCAAATTTAGTGACCGTAAATATGTCCCACATTTTCGATATGTTGGGACCATACATATGATAGTTCCGCTCCATTAGTTACCCAGCTAAATGACAAAATATTCCCCTGCAAGATAAGTCGCAGTCACCCCGTCACACCATAGGGACAGCCCGGCTGATCTTGGAAACGGGATTTGTAGAGAGCTGTATCTATTATGATGCACACGTTTAATGAATACTGTTAACCCCAAAATTGAGTAGAATGATGGCCAGAGTTTAAACAAAATCGAGAATATTTTCTTTTTAATCATCCTCAGAATATTTTTTAGTTCAGTGCCTTTGTTATTTGCTTGTCAATATCTCAACAACCTGTCTATAAAATTTTTTTAGTTTTGAATGAATTTACGTTTTTTTATAATTAGCATATTGTGTCAAAATATCATGTTTGTGATTCAATTATTTTCTAAAATACAGGCCTGCAAATTTGGGAGGGAAAACGATTAGGTAGCCGAAATTGATGTTTTCTTTTTATAATAAAAAAAACATAATGAACAATAACAACAATTTTTTCGTAATGTAAAGTACACCCATATTTCGTCCAAAAATTGTGAAACTCGTGAAGAAAGCTTTCACTATTTATCGCCATAGTTAACCACTTCGGTTACGCACATAAATGCGACTTTCCACCTCTTCATAATCTACAATTTTTTCTGTCCGATAAATTTTTTTTTTGTGGGTGAAAATAATTATGATTTTGTTTCTCCAAGGCATTGAAAAATAAGATATAAAATGATGAAGTAAATTAAAAAGGTCGACCGGACACCCTCTGCTCGGTCTTATCTGAAATTACCCAGCTATCGCTTTTACTTCTTTGCACCTTGTGGACGAAACAGACCCACTTTTTATCGATGCTGGCTGTCCCTCTTACGCTAAATGAACCAAACCGTGTGCGCCGAGTGGGTAGGGTTGGTTATCCTCCCTTTCAGAGCTTCAAAGTTGGTTTGCACGCATTTAGTTTTCTTTGTTACCCTTTTGTCAATGTAATCGTGCCAATACCACGCCTCCGCCAGAAACGATGGGGTTCCCTGTGGCTTCTGTCGATCTAGGGAGGGTCACCGAAACATCGGTGGCCGAGAACCATTACCCTAGAGTAATGCCTAAAATGGCCGTGAAGATAGAAAAACAAATAACTTTATGCCATTAGTGATGTTTTATGCTATCATAATCATTATTAAAATGTGGACCAAAGCATCCTCTACTACCATAATGAACTGGAGGTGTGCAGAGAATGAGGTATGACTCTGGTATGAAAATGTGCAAAAAAATCTGGAGACTCCTTTCTTGGATGACTAGGACACATTTTGAATGTTAACACTCAAACTTACAATGTCCAGGTTTGTCTTTCCGTAGAGGCCATGTGCGAAGACTGCCATGACGAAAATGTTGATGATGAGCGAAACGAAGAGGGCGATGCAGGCTTCGATGAAGTAATATTTGTTGGCCTCCCTGACCTGAGTCTTGTCGGTACGGTCAACGTTCCGCGACTGAAAAATTCCACAGTCAATGCCGCGGCAATGAGCACTTCTCTCTAACCAGTATCTACTGTTCCAACCACAAGAACATTTAAAAAAAATAGAAAGAAGAAGAGACGGAGATTTAGAAGAAACACTTCAGTGCCAATCCGTGCCCAGACACCAAAAATTTAATGAATAAATAGTAATGGATATACTGGGTGTTATTTTTTATTTCAAAAACAGATTTTTAAAAAAGGTGTCTTTACTGCTACGTGAATGCCGTCTTCACTACTATATCTGTTTCTTGAGCTCGGCGGACATTCGAGGGGCGAACAACCGTCACAGTCTGATGAGTAATTAACTAAACTTTTGTTAACTTTTTAATTAGTGAAAATAGACACCAGGGTTCCAATTAGAAACTTGCCGAGTGTCGTTTAAAACCACTAATTCAGTCATTTTCATAAAGACTTTGAGCACGTGAGCAACGCAGTAGTGCGCTAAAGTTACCACTCGTGCAGCAGAAGCAAGGCTACTGGTGCGATAAGGCGCCCACATGATTTTTCCATCTGTTATCATAGCCCCGTAGCTTATCATAGCACCTTTTTTAAAATCTGTTTCGAATAATAAATAACACCCGGTATATATGAAAAAATAAATCTGAAACAATACAGGATACTGTTTTTGCCTCTAGAGACGGCACAAAAGCATGATTACCTGTTAACGACACTACCAGTGAAATCTTTCCTCGCACTGCCCTGTCCCGTCCAAAGTACACAAAAATCAATATTTCATTCGACGCTTCCCACTTTGAAAACCTGAACCCATAGAGCTCAAGCATGATGATGAACCCACACCCTAAAGGAAAGATTATACTGTTAGATCACTGGTTCTCAAAATGGAACTTTAGGGACCATCGCACCCTTAAATAAAAGGTTCCTCCAGCTCGAGCACTATTTTCAAAGATCCGAGCTATCGATTCATGCACAACCCCGAGCCAAACCTTTTTCCTACTCTGTGTTACCCCTCGGCTAACACTGCGGGGAGGCTACGTGCTCGTTGGACCAGTCAGGCGTCCGTCTTTCGCCACGTGATCGTGCTCTTGCCCATACCGACGCACAGAGTGTGGGGTCGGGTGCGGAAAGAAGGGGGAGGGGGGCACACCGTCGGCTTAGGCGCAGACGGCGCACATTATTGTTTACAAGGTCCGAAGGCTTCTGCGCCCCTTTACGATGTCTATGCAGAGCCCAGCAGAGATAGACGTCCCACAAGATCAGCAAGGTTGACTACTGCCACATGACAGAGCTACCGGATGCAACTTGTGCCACTTTGAAGCTGGTTCCCAAAACCGCTCAGAGCCGTGTGCTTTGAAACCTCCCGAAATCTCTTAACTTGAAAGAATACCTCTATCGGGAAGTCGTTAAAACTTGCAGTTTCTGTGAATTCTCCGTTCTTTTTTTTGCGCATCATTCTTTTTTTTTTTCGGCTCGAAAATCTTTTGACAATGTTCTAAACGACCCTTTCTTGCAGATGGTAGGTACATTCGATCTCGCAAACAGAGCAGAACCTTCGCTCTAGTGAAAAGAAGTTCCAGGGTTACCACGTTGATGCGCCAGAGTGCTATCTCGTTGTAAGATATCGCGAGAGCTCGGTCCTAAGCAAACGCAGTGTGTGAACGGGCCTTTGCTCTATGAAAGAAAGGTGCGCTAGAGCAACCGGGAGTTAGAAGTAGGAAAAGGAGTACAATTTTTTTCATCGTCAACACCCAAACTCGCAACATGCAGACACCGAAGCGATTTGGGGGTCTTTACCTTGACAAGGGCCGAGTGAAGGTAGAGGTTGTGCGGCATGATGACGGCCCCCACGATGCCCACCGCCTGGAGCAGAGCGCGGTTGTCGCAGTTGGCGCACCAGGGGACAAACAGGCCTTCCACCACCTTCACCTGGTCTGGGGCCACCTTCACGTACTGCGGATCCGCACGGCAAACGAAATCGTTGAGGGGAAATCGGTGGTTGAACGTGTTAACGCGCCCCCACCTCGGAGCACGTGGAGCGAAAGTTGGCGCCGCAGAACCCAGAGATGCTGGGTTCAACCCTCATCCCTGCCCGTTTCAGCCTGGATGAGCACCGGCGTGCGGTTGTGCATCACTACTGCGTGATGTGCATTAAAAAGCCCAGGCTAGGAGTGGTACTGCACTGGCTCTAATCTACAGCGTAGACACGGACTTCCTATACGCCCAATGTAGTTACTTCATTAAAATTGTCAATATACTGACTGCAACGTCCGCTAGGTGCATCTCATACCCTGCGCCTTCAAAATAAGTGAATTCACATATTTGTAACAACACAGTAAGGCAATGTTGCATTTGCTACAGGCTTGTTTGAACTTCCGTTCGCTCCAAGAAATGGTGACAAGTGACTTGCGAGTACCCATATTCACTGCATTGACGAAGACTGACTTGCATGCATGCGCAACAGGGCTGGCAGAATTCGGTGAAGCTTCATAATATCCTGATGCAGAGGTAGGACAACTTCTTCTCGGTAAAAAGCTGTCCCTAGCTCCGTTAATTACCCAGGATTCACTACTTAACTTTTTAAAAAAAAGATTTAAAAAAATGATGAAAAAAAAAAATGATGAAAATATGTTTGCGCAGTCAACAGGATTCGAGTCTGTGCGGGGAGACCCCAATGGATTTCTAGTTCATCGCCTTAACCACTCCGCCACGACTGCGGGACGAGTAGGGGGCTCTGATGTGGTAGTAACTCAAGAGCTAGGGATATCATGGATGAAACGTTGCATGTAGCCGCTCAACGTCTATACAGGAGAGGGCGCTGCGGTCAAATCCGTATATAATCGCGTTAAATTTTGCATGCATTGGCTCAACGTTTATAGACGAGAGGGCGCTGCGGTCAAATGCTTAAATGCGTATATAACCATGTTCCATACCACACATTCTCTTTCTGACATGGATGAAAACGAACGAAAGGCTCGGCATGCTGCGGCTCAGCGTCTACGCAGACAAGCACCACCAGAGCTCGCCCCAATCAACATCATTCACCTAGTGGAGATGCGGTCAATTTTTCAAAATATTTGCCTAACATTCCAATTGGAGATTGGCTGTCTATCAACAAAATATTTCCTACCTGTTGTTAGAACTCGGACAACTAAACTTAGTTTTCTGAATTCTTGCAGCATATTTTGACGAAAGGTAAGAAATCTTCAATTGTGATGTGCCGTATTAAGCGATCATAATACAAAAGTTAATTTGTATATTTTATGTAATCACCTAGTTTATCGACACTTTACACTCATACCCTGATGTCTGCTGTGGTCGATAACATTATCGCCAAGGAATTGCTTCTGAACTTTAAGTACCCTTTTGTTACAAATTGATTTCAATTGTACGTGAAACATCCCACATATTGTCTATGAATCATCATCCCTATCATTGTTTATTTGCTGCTCTTTTCATCTCTCAAACCTGCACAAGCTGGCACATACTCTGCTCTGATGTGGACAGAGCGGTTGCACATAAAACACACACCTGTGATACCTGTCCCCATCCTTTCAATTTATTTTTATGTTACGAGCACCCCAGTATCAGAAAACAATTTCAGATGCTGTGAAACCCCTAGTTTTGCATCACTCTGTAATGTCTCAAATTAACAAAATTTAATGCAAAAAGTTTTGAGTGACAAATCTTGTTGGAAGAACCATCCAACAATATTTGTCGCTAGCTGATGTCCATAATCCACTCGCACCTATGAAGTAGTTTTACAAACTGTGTTCAGAAGTCATTTATGCAAAATAAACACTTAGAGATTATAAATTCAATCTCACCCTGACAATGTTTGGGATGTATTAAGAAAACGTTTGACCTAGAAGTTGCACCCATAAAATGTGCCTGAGAACTTGAAGGCCCATGAAAAAATTATAAACTTTCTGTTATCAAGTTAAGAAGATTGCAATTTCTGCGCAGTGAAATTATTGTTAGAGCACTTAGCAACAATGTTTCTCTATAGCAGTGGTTCTCAACCATTGATGTTTCGCAGACCCCTTGTGGTTTGGCGGAGATGATGGAGGACGCCGTTCGTGGTGAGGGGAAGGGAAAGGTATAAGATCATTATAATAATGATTTAATAAATGAATATAATTAAGGGCTAGTGAGAAGCAGACTTCTCTTGCTGACATATAAACGAGAAAACTAACCCGAAAATTGGAATGTTTCTTCATAATCTGAGAAAGGCAACTTTTATTGCCGGGCTTGAGTGATGAGGTTGGGGTTTGCAGAGCCCTAGAATACCTTCGCAAACTTCAAAGGGTATGCGAACCCCTCCTTGAGAACCACTGCTCTATAGCTTCAAACTTCTACACTTCAAAATATAGTTAAAAGTCACAATGTAATGTTACTTTGAAATACAGTATCTAGGAGCTGGAATGAAACAAGATAACCTCCCAGCTTCAAAAAAATATAAAAATAATAAATATGTTTACAATATCATAAATCCAGATCTCTGAACTTTTCAGTCCATTCATAGCATACATTTCTTATCTAACTGTTGGGAAAATAAAAGGGGATGAGGTGATGAACTCTTTTGAACCAAGGACAATTCTCACAAAAATTCATGGTATGTGAAAGGTTCACCTTGAAATACAAGAAAGAATAAAACATCATTTCCTGTCAATGCACATAACAACATTCATTACAAAAAGAAAATGTTACCATGTCAGTACTGCAAGTGTCTGAACCAGCATTACAGCAACAACTTTTTCTAGAGCAACATACAGCTGTACTCAGCTCGTAATATTGGTCAAGGCACTCAAGATACTCGCCTAGTAAAAATAAAGAATACTCATCTAGTAAAGATTTGCTTTTGTAAACTGATCTTACCATGGGAGGATTCTATGGCAGCGGTCACCGTCTCTAACCAAAATGTGCACATGTGAAGACCCCAGAAAGCTAAAGAAATTTGTGGCACTTACTTTGGTCACACCAGACAAAATCGTCATAGGTAAAACAAGTTCATAGGTCGGTGAGTCTCGGTCCAATCGTTTCTGTAGTAGACTCACACTATGACTTCCGACAAGAATGTCATTGGTCGTCACTATGGTCAAATGAATGCTTATGCCAGCCAACGGGAGTTGGATGCTGGCCATGACTGTGGTGTAACCATGTATATGGAAATCATGTCACACGACTAATGGCGTCGCTAATAATGTGAATAATAACATCACAAGACACATTATAACAACATCACTAGTCATGTGACCTCATGACATCATTAGTAACATAACCTGATGACGTCATGTCCGCAACCCTTTCGCATCTCACTTCTGCGTCTTGTGCTTTCACCAAGTTACCATATTTACTCGAATCTAATGCGAGTTTTCTTAATATTTTTTGTTACCTGATGTCGCCCCTCGCGTTATAATCGAGTGACCACAAAATGGCCTCAACGGTGCCGCCATTTCGAAATAATGGCAATTTTCGGAGTTCGAGCGGTATTTCAGCCTTATGCCGGCAACATATACCTACCTAAATGTAAAATAACACCCATCGAATCCAGATCCAAATCTATTAAAATGTTGTAAAACTGTCATTCTTTCTTCTGGCTGTTCCGACAGCTTTGTGTGACCTCGTGTTTTGCCTCTCGCATTTCCATGGTGTCCAACATTTTTGCAAGAAATCAATGGCGGCGCGACATGCTCAGTTTGATGCCAGATTCAAGAATAAGGCAATTTTGATGGCTGAAGAGTTTAAAAACTCCACCGCTGCTCGGTGGCTGGACGTGAACAAATACACAATTGGCAAATAGGGGCGCCAGCGGGAGGTGGTCTTCAAACGTGAACCAGACCGGAAAGTCTTTCGTGGACCTCGTCGTGGCCTTCACTGGGATTTGGAAAAGAAATTCCCGGAGTTTGTCACTGACGAGGATCGGGCCTCGACACCTCCGGGAAGAATCAAGCGACCGTGAGCTTTGAAAATCGCTGAATATGTGTCTGCCGCGTGGCACAGCCTCCCAGATGGCACAGTTGTTTGTGCCTTTAAAAAGTGTTTGATACTGAATGACCTCCACAGTGCAAAGAAAGACACCATCTGGGAAGAAGACAGCAAGAACTCCACCTCCAATGGCGACGACGACGAGTGACGGGAAAATAATTCCCCCAAAACTCGTCAGTGTTGGCCACCATCTCTTTAAAATAAAAGTACCCTTTTATTCCTCCATCTTTCTCGCATCACAATCGTGGTTTTATTTTTTTCATGGGGCATAACGAAGAGTCGCTCCTTGTATTACAATCGTGGTTGCACTAGAATCAAGTAAATATGTTACCTATGCCAAAAACATATTCAACATTAAAAACTACTACTAGTACTGGGTTAAAGACAACTAAGCCGAGTTTTTGGGTTCAAAGGAACACTACCCAAGCTCGTTAAAAGACAACTCCAACCAAGAAATGAGCTCTAACTAGAGGTTAGGGAAAGCGAAGTGCTTCAGGAAAGTCTCAGGAGTTTCAGAGAAAGGTACCTCGTAGCCAAAGGTGACCGCCATGACGAGAATGAGGAACCCGAAGAAGGCTTCCAGCTTCCGCAGGCCCATACTTGTCCAGCATCAGGAAGGTGAAGGTGTCCAGTATGGTGATTATGACCCCGGCGTACAGCGGCACCCTGGATGGCGCAAGAACGGCTGTAGAAGGACTCGACGAACTGGTGGCTGCGGCAGCATGCAAGACCCGAAAGACCTAAGAAACGCGCGGATTGCTGCGGGAGGCGCAGGAACGACCAAGGTGGCACTTAAAAAGTGGTATTCTCGGCTGGTGCCAAGGCAGCTTTTTGAGAGAGCATGCCATCATGCCCGTGTCTTCAATAGCACCACTACACACAAGCCAAGGAACGCATCGATGAGAGGAGAAAAAAAGCAGCAACGAGAAACAAATAAAAGGACATCTACAAGAAACAGCCATAATGAATACTACAATTACAGTAAACTTTCGTTAGGTCGACCTCGGTTAATTTGACTTTTCGTTTAATTCGATCATGTTCAAAAGTCCCGGCGAGCGCCCATACATTTCTATGGGAGGAAGAGTTCGATAGTTCGAACTTGGGAAGACTCCGCATCGGATAATTCGTCCCGAGCGAATGCGCGCGGGCTCACATTGCACAGCACCACGGCAGAAAAACCACCAAAGTATGGCGAAACACGGGCCCTTCGCTGCAAAGCCGAACGTGCGCAAGTATTTTCTTGCTCCTCTACGCAGTTGAGATTGACCGTAGCGAATGACACGAGCCAGCGCAACCAATCTGGCATGAAGTAGCGTGGAGAACATAGCACGTGGTCGGGCGCAGAGACAGCGCGCGCTCTCAAAGCGCTTGTCCGTAGCATCGTGTGCGGTCCATCTTGCACGCCGAAAAGGATGAATTCTCTTTTCCTTTTTTTTTTGTTGTTATTTTTCTCTGTCGCCAATGGTCTGGCTGCCCGGCGCCAAAATAAGCCCGTAAAGCTTCCTTTTTTTTTTCTTTTTGCGAGATTTTTTGGGGACGTGACGTTTAGTTACGTTGTTTTCCGGAGCATACTTTTAGACACGCGTTTTAAGCGCAAACGGCAGCAGACCATCTGTGAGCACTTTAGACAATAAAAGAAAGTTTAATTTTAACAATTTTTCTGTCTTTTTTTAATTAAATCTTTCGGATAATTCGACCGAATTTCAAGGTCCCGTCGAGGTCGAATTAACGAAAGTTTACTGTAAAACACTAAATATGAATATCAACTTACACATGAAAGGACAAACAAATAGGACGGAGCACAGAACACACCTTTAAACTAGTAGCAACAAACAAGAATGAAACAGAACCACCCCCTAAGGGCAACAACCAATCTTGGAAGAAAAGGGATAAAAGATTGTTGAAGGAAAGGGAAATGTCAAAGGGGGAAAAGAGATAAAAATACAAATAAAATACATAATTTTGTGTTTGGAAATGAGATAAAAAGGCTCGAGGTACACGTAAGCACTTGTTATGAGTTATAAATGTGAAAGCATGTATTGTACAGTACATCATTCATCCGCTTCACTCTGTCGGCGAGGAAAGAGCACCTCTCCTCACCGCTCTGACCTTGGACGTTTCGTGTTGGCGCGCTGACAGACACGCAGCGCCATAAAGTGGCCAGTCGTTGAAACTGACGCCCAGCGTCAGTTTCAACAACCGGCCACGCCATGGCGCTGGGTGTCCAGCCAATGGGAGCCTCGTCGACGCGTGCCAGCCAATGGGACCGAAGCCGAGAATCCATCAGCTTTACTCCGCTGCTTTGGGATCGGGGAATTTTGGTGCCGTTGGCTAGCTTTTCGCATGGTTTCACAGCTGGGAGCTGGCATCACTTGGAGAAAGGATTTAAGGTGCCGTTTGGCGCAGTTTCAAAGCTGATTACGTCGGCTCGCTCCATGAGACAGTTAATGCTTTCGCATTAAAAGTAAAAAAACACAGTATCATGTCATTGTGTGAAACAGTCTGGAAAGTTCAGGTTTAAGGAATTCAAATTCTGCCTTCGTCAGACAGAGTTATGGAGCAAAATTATTGTTGCAAACTGCACCCGTAACAAATGACTCAATGATTTCCCTCCCAAATCTGTTCTCGTGACCCCCTAGAATTCTGGTATCGCGAAAGCAAGGTATGCAGTCATCACACGTGCGGCCGTGAACAACAATGGGACGAAAGGACTCATCGGCTGTCTTTGAAGCCTTCAGGTTAGTATGTTTTCCGAGTCAACGGTCGACACATTGGCCTGTTTGACCAATGTACCGGCTCCCGCAGCTCAGGGGGATCGAGTAAACCTCCTTGTCTTCACACCTGCCCGCTTGCTATTATAATTATTGTAAAAAATTTTGATATAATAGTTATCTATACTTAGCTGCTCTGGTACTAGTAGATTGGTGTTGGTATTAGTTATCCTGAATTTACTGAGTCTCTGCTTTGTTTACCACAATTTTTTTTCCCTCTTGATTTCAGAATTTAATTGCCCAAGAAGTATATTTGTTTTATAGATAGCATAAATTATATTTTGGATGATTTGTACTTTTTCTAGCTGCACAGCCCACACGTAAGACCTCGACAAGGGTCCCGATGTTATATATACCTTTTAAATAAATAAATAAAAATCTGAAGGCGACTTTTATCATCGAACTCCCATGATGCTTGAAATGCGCTATTTAAGGAGTGATCATTCACATTTGTCTAGAAGAAATTTAAACAGTCATTTCGAGGTGTGAAGACCAACGAAATTACGGTCAGTGCGCAGGCGAGCTGGTGGAACTTTACCATTAGAATTTTAACCCAAGATTGGGGCAGAAATGGAAAATTTTGTTTTAATGAAAGAGAAAGTAAACAGGGACAAACAGAGTCTTTAAAGACGCTGTCAATCCCTGTTACTTTCTCTTTCACTAAAAAAGAAAAACTGTCCTCCTTCTGCTTTAGTCTTGGGTTAAAATCATCACAGTGAAGAAGAACCTCTTGTTTGAATTGGCCGGGATAGACATTCCGACAAATGCAATAAAGGTGCAATAGCACTAGCTGGGGTTGATGGGATGGGGTTTGCTCGTGTTGGTCACACTGTAAGAGGGCACCGTAGGAAGGAAGGGCAGGGAGAAAGAAGGGAGAGATGCAAGCGGTGTCACGTGCCATGAGGTGTATAGGTGATGTGAGGTTCATTTCTTCGCTAAATTTAGTGAGAAAACTGAATTGGTGTATCGGTCACGTGACGACGCCAATTTCGCCATTAAAATTCAGCGGCAAACAGATGGATGGAGGGGCATATTTTCTAGACTGGGAATTGTGCTAAAAAGCATTTCATGGTTAAAAGTAATACAAAAGAATCTTTACGATTGGTCTCGGTGGCTAATGCTAGTGAGGATTCTGGACCTTGCTGCAGCTTACTGTAGTCCGATACAAATTACGAACGAGCGAGCACTCGTTGCCTTCCATCGCACTATGGTAGGCATTCTCGACTCGTATCCGACTACGGCGCCCCATTAGGGGTATCTGCGACAGCACGTCGGACAACGTCCGAGAGAAAGAAGCAGCCCGCACTTTCCCCTGGAGAGGAGGAAGATGGCGATGGCAGTTCCAATGACCTCCTGCATGTCGGACCCCACGACAGCAATCTCGACCATGATCCAGAGGACAATGCGGGCGAAGCGGGGGTAGCCCCTGCGACACATCTCGGCCAGGTGGAGGCCGGTCACCACTCCCAGCCTGGCGCTCAGGCGCTGCATCATGAGCCCCAGCAGCGTGGCCGACAACAGCACCCACAGCAGCTGCGAGTGGAAGCGTGCCGACTCAATCTACTAGTAGGTTCTGCTAACTCTGACCTGGACTTGGTGCACCGACCGACTTTGCCGGTGGATTCCGCTACATTTCGCTTCACCTTGCGACTGACCGCAGCCTTATGCCACGAGCCATTGGAGCCAATCCGAGGCATTGCGAGTGTTGCGCGACCTTGAAGGAAGGGCACATGACCCAAGAGGGAGGGCGCAGTGACGGGCGGAGAGCATACCGTGTGCTACGTCCACAGAGCCGGATTGGCCGAGATGGCTCGTAGCTTCTGGTGCAGTGGGACGTAAGGTGAAACAGAGTATAATGAGGCAATTCTTTAGGCTTTACGGATTTATTTTTGAAAGCGGCTAAAGCTACCACAATGCGGTCTGTGCAGTCGAGCAATACGGCCAGGGGGACGTAATATGGGGGCGTATTGTCGCAATTAGTCGAATGATTAACTAAACCTAGTTGATTACCTTTCTAATTACAAGAAATGAAGATGTGGTTCCGACTGGAAACTTTCCGCACGTCGTCGAAATCCACTAAACTGGTAAATTTTAGAAAGATTTTGTGCGTGTTGGTAGAGCAGTTAGGCACTAAAGTTACAACTCGTGTAACAGGCGCAAAGCTATGATGCAGAAAAGCGGACATTAAGAGACAAAAAAACTGCGCAGGCACGTTTTCGCACCCGCAGCTTTGTGCCTGTTACGCAAAGGGTAACTTTAGCGCACCACTGCACCTCCCATGCACTCCAAATCTCTCTGAAATTTACTAATTTAGTGGTTTTCGATGACGCTCAGCAAGTTTCTAATTGAAATGATGTTTATTTTCACTAATTAAAAAATGTAAGTAACAAATTTAGGTTAATTACTCGACTTATCGTGACATTAAGCCCTTATATTATGTCTTCCTGGCCATGTACGACATGCACAGACTGCATTACTGTAGCTTTCGCAGCTTTTTTAAAAACAAATATGTAAAGTCTAAAAAAAGCCACCCTGTATAGTTACAAAAAAGTTTTAAGCTACAGTCCTGTTTAAACACAAGCACCTAAACAATATTTTGTATTTCTTTGTCTTCGTTTGCTTGTCAGACAAATACACCCAAGCAGCTCCAACAAAAAAAAAAAAAACCTGATGAAAATTAATTGTTGGTCCTATTCTTTTACCCAAATCAAGAGCGCGTGGCAAAACTTTTGTAATAAGCAGACAAACGTTGATACCACACCAAGTACAGAGACAAAGAAAGAAAACATTGTATCCTAATGTGCAGATGCACTGAACAACAAAAAGGACAAGCAACGACACTTTCTAGTGTGGGGAGAGGCATTGCGCAAACAGGAGTTGCACATTGCGACACGCCAGGAACGAAGCAACTCGGAAAATGTCCGGACGTGTTGCTACACCCGCCAGGCAGCTGCAACAGCTGTCCAGTCGTCTCGTGCACATTGCAATGGCAAGCAGGTGTTCCCACACATTTCAATCGGGTCGTGGAACCCCCTTTCTGCAGGGCGGTACCGAGGAAATGTGGAAAGAGAAAGAATGATGAGAGTCGTGCACTATGTGATTCGTAATAAAAAAAAACTAAACAAAAAACAAAGAAGCTGTAGGCAAAGGAGCAGCTGTGGAGAGCAAAGAAAGAAACCAGAAAAAGGAAATAACATTTGGAATCGAAAAATGGTTTAATATATAGGACGGGACGCAAGCTCTGAACATTCACTGCACTTGCTTTTCCATGAACTGCAGTTGTGTCTCTTTCCTGTCCCACTTACTATTGGGCAATGCACATACACTACCGTGCGTACCATGCGTTTCATACCAACCGGTGGTGTTCAAAGTGCATTTTTGTGCTCTGCGCAAATGTAAAGGTACAAAAAGGGGATTAATAATTCTTTGGGCGTTTCCTGCAGGATGGCAGGAAACGCCCATTCACGGCAGTTCGATATGAATGGCCCCGTTATCGGCGAGTTTTTAATATGCAGGAAAGAAAGATGCCACTAAGACGTTATTTCTCACCCTTGTATCATAGCATGAAGTAAAGAACAAAAATTCGGATTTTGCTACATCATGTTCGATTTATAACGCAAACATGTTTACCTTGGCTGCACAATGCGACGTGAAGGCAAACCTTTCTAGGACACTTTCTGTTCAACTGCAATCTTTTCTAGGCTTCATACTTCCTTTTCAACGGTATGAAGCTGACCAAAATATCCCTGGGAGACTTTTACTCACCCTGTATTCAGCGAGAGCGCCAGACTGAAGGTCGGACTCAATGTTCCCTGGGTCCAGGTATGCTATGCTCATGAGGAATCCAGGGCCCGTGAAGGCCCACAGTTTCCGGAAGCTGAACCTAGTCTGAAAATGTTCAGGAATGATTTCAATAAGCACCCAGCAACCTTGAGTGGGAGGTAGTTCCCCACAGCACAGCTAACTTGGCACCCGACCAGTATGCAACAGGTTAATACATTACCTGTACCTCCTGTACCTACCGTAACATCCCGAGATATAGCCTCCCTAAAATCGAGAGCAACTCGGGTAAAATAAGGAGTGGGCTAACTTTCAAAATGCAATCAAGAAAAGTTGAAAAAAAAAAAGAAGCTACTTTTAGATTATTTATTTTTGCCAAGCTTGTTATCACGGCGAGGGGCAGTGAAGCAAAAGTAACTGCACTTCCCGGTAGGTGGCGTTTGCTCATATCCTGCCACGGCTAACTAGCCGCATTTACGATAAGGTCGTCAATGATCCGAACACAATGATCACTAGGGGTGGACTATCTTTCGGTGTCTAAAAACAGACAGTGTACCAAGCCATAAATAGAGGTGGGTTATCTTTTTGGGGGAGGGGCATCTTTCAGGGTATTACGGTAGTTACTTTTTTCCGTGAAAAACTAACGACCTACTAGTAACTTTTTGAGAAAAAGAACAAATTACATATTTTCGTTACGTTTTTATGAAGTAACGATCAACGGTATTTTGTTACTTCTGTAGGGGAACATGTACAGTACGAGTACCCAACCTACCGTAGAATACCGCACATCCGCCCAATCCACACTAAGCGCCCATATCCAAATGTCTAAGATCTAAGAAAATATGCACAGTACATTGATATGTAAAAGTGATAACCGGACAAGCGCCCACCCCCCATTTTTTCGCGATTATCTTTAAATTTTGAGTGGGTGCTTGCCCAGTATTTTACGGTAGTTCGCATCCCAGCTTGCGCTTGTAACTTGCACGACGAGAAAACACTAGACAGACCATAAAGGATCTGCACAAGGTATGTCAGTTTAGCCAAAGTTATCCCTGTCAGCATTGGGAAGGAGATTCAACCGCTGCACGCCAAGTGGCTAACTTTAGAACTACACTTCTGGGGACAACAAGAACACTAGCACAGCCCTCCGCTACACTAACCGAACGCTGCGTCAGCGTTCGGCTGGGTCTCGTGTTCTCCTGTTGCCCAAGGAGGGGATCTTCTGTAAACACTCAGACTGCATGAACGATGCAGCATGCACTGTGCATGTGACCAGCACCTGCTCGGCACAAAGGCCGAAGTGGGTCAACCTCGTACCCTCCGACGACTGCTTTTGGGAGGGATCCGGCTTTTCGCCCATCCCACCGACGTCACTCCATTTATTGTAAACACTTTTTACATTACGTGAAAAATCAAGTCCACAGGCCTTGTGTTGGGTAAACACCAAGCTTTGGGAAAAACAGACTGGAAAGAGAGCACACACTCTATAGTTCGATCTCCTTGCCAATAGCCACAGTTATCCCTAAATGAATGTGTAAAGGAGCGAGGAATTGTTAAAGACGATAAATATTGGAAGTGGCTACTGCTTCATAAAACAACACATTCGGAGTAACAAGAAAATAATGCATTACTTTCAAGCAGAGGTAATGCATCCCATTTTAATTGCAATAGTGAGTAAAATACTTTGTTACCTTTTAAGTGAGTAACAAGTAATAGTATTTAGTTGAAGTTAAAGCAAGTAGGCAGGCGAGATGGTTAAAGATAGACATGATAACCCTTTTTGTCCCCTCGCTTTAGGGTTACCATGTCGGTTTTGAGTTACTTCATTTTGGTAATGCGTACATGTTTTAGCACACAGATGAGCTTTACGGTGTCTTCATGTTACGTCAGTCCAACATTTTGTTGTTAGATGTTGGTGCGATGAAACCCATAAGCCCCTGTGCACCACAAATTTGATGGTGTCATATGAATCCTTAGAATGCTTGCCTTTGGCACACACCAGACAGCTCATAACGCAATGGCGGGTACAATAACGTCATTGAAAACACCTTATACTCCATTTCACTTAAACTGTAAGATTAGCAGAAACTACAAGAGTGAGCTCCTGGCTTTTAGCATCCCTACCAAGTGCAGACGCTTGTGCAAACATAGTTTAGAGCAACATGCTCATACTAGTAGGTTTGGCTTTGCTCATACATCAAGTAAAACTAACTATAAAGCAAAACAAACAAGCCCAGGAATTTTCCACCCCTCCTGAGCAAAACGAAAGCAGCATGCACAACCTGATATATCTTCCTAAGCCGCTTTTACTTCATGAGCAGATGTACTGTTAGACAACCTATGAAACATGCCAGCCACTCTGGCAACATCTACAAACTATAAATGAAGTATAAGCAAACCAACACCTTCCCATTTTATTTTCGCAGTGCCAGAAGTACTCTCATCAAAAATTATGAGTTGGAGAGGTACCTATCAACAAATCTGGGACATCACCTTGGACATTAAAGTTTGGTGTTCTTCCCCCATATGTACTGAGTAAAATGTGACAAAGCACTAATGCCCCACTCAGCCCAACTGCACAGAACATGGTACAGCCAGCTGTAATCTATGTAATCATTTGCTTTTCTTATTTTTCTCGCATGCCCAAAAGGCTGGCCGCTGAAACTAGGTACTAGTGCAACAAGTGTGCACCATATCTGGTAGCTGATTAGGCCAAAAGGATATTCTGTTGAAAACTAATGAATATAACTTCGGCTCAGGAAAGCGCCAATAGTGCAAACTATGTCTTGTGTACCGCATATTCTAGTAGTATGAACTTAGGGCAAATAACAAACTCCCTCTGGAGAACCAGAGGAGAAACTCACGTCTTCCATGAATGGGATGTTGACCTGCTGCTGGAAGTAGGCCTGATCGGACGGCGTGAAAATCTTGCGCCCAGAAGTGGGCGGATCTTCCGTCCCATTGATGCTGTCATATGTTCGCAACCCATGGTCCCCTGCAACAAACACACGTGAGCGTCACAAAAAGAGGTTGCAGGGAGTAAAATAGTTATTTTAGTTCTCGATACTAAAGGCTAATAAAGCCCATCATTTTGCGGAGGGGATCGGTGGCCGATCGGATGTATTAGTGCACTACATACTACATACTAACAACATACTAAATATGTAACGTGAGAGAGAAAGATGGGGACATAACGAAGACAGGACAGCACAATATTCACAACTGCTATTTTAATAAATATTTTAAGGAAAAGATGAAAGAAGTGGGAAAAGTTATACAGAAGACCAAAAGGACAAAAATTAAAGAAAAAATGAAATGAACATGATAAATAAAAACAAATGCAATGATAAATGACCGTAATATTTTTAATAAAGACATTATCAAAGGCATTATAGTAAAAATATTGAATTTAAATTTAAAAAAATGCTAAAGAAAAACAAAAAAATATTTTTCAAAAGTTATTTTAAGATAACTTTGAAAGAAAAAGTTTCAGAAAAAACGTCCACCAAACTTTGTCCGACGACACAGAACGGACGGGGGCGTGAGGTTTTCTAGTTTTGGTGGATGATCTTCTGAAACTTCTTTTAAAGTTTTTGAAAAGTAATTTTTTGTTTTTCTTCAGTGTTTTATTTTTCATTGGTTGTCTTTAATTAATGAAATTTTTTTATGGTCATCGATCGCTGCATGTGCTTTAATTTATCCTGTTCCTTAGATTTTTTCTTTCCTTTTTGTCTCTTTCGTCTTTTGTAGAAGTTCTCAGACTTCTTTCTTCCCTTCGATTTTTTATAAAAATACAAGTCGTAAGTATAGAGCTTTCCTGTCTCCTTCATGTCCTTGTCTGTCTCTTGCGCTTTGTGTATTTATATATTCAGTATCAGTGCACCGTAGCTAAGAGCATGTGAAGGAAAAGCTAGTGCTGCAGAACCCAGGGATCCTGGATTCAATCCCCACACCTGCCCGTTTCGATCTGGATGAGCATCATACTGTTGTGCGGGTGTGTGCCAGTACCATGTGATGCACGTTAAAGACCCCAGGCTAGCAGTCGTAAAACACCGCCAAAATTTCTCATCTACAGCACAGGCACCAAATGCTTACCGAGGCCCACTAACCTCCCACTGTCTAAACAAACACACATCACATTTATCATCACTTTGTGTGATTTTGCTGCATTACCTTGAAAGTGGGTTACTTTTGTTAGTTTGAAAACAATAGAACAAAACATGCTGGGACCTGGCAAGTTTCATCGAGATTCCACATCTTGCTTCCCCCTTTCAGAGAGTCAATGTCTTCGTCTCGTGAGAAATTTTTGATAAAATATTCCCTGCTACAATCAATAGGCTTTAACAAGCTTCAGATTTTGGAATGCTCCATAAAACTGAAAGAACCGAAAGCAATTCAAGAAGATTAACTACGCTACTTCAACCGCCGTGAAAACGCAGTTATGTAATGTTTATGCCAACGTTATGATACACATGGTCTCATAGCCAAAATTGACAAAAAGGTGTGTGACAGGTAAAAATGCCTCTCTCGCACAAAAATGTTCAACTGTCTCTTCAGTCAAAAATAGCAATGCTTTGTGTGAGCTTCATGATGCAAAAAAGTGTGCAAAAAACGAGGACAAAATATATAACATGCACAAGAGACAAGTGTCTGTCTTTGGTGTCTGTTTTCTCTTTTGTTTTCAGTTTTTGCAAGCTTTTATACATCGTGAATCATCATTAACCAGGTCAGCTTTCAACCGTTCTGCGCTTCATGTGAGCTGTATGGTTTAATCCATTAAAGCATGACGTGATGTGACCCAGTGCCCGCTCAATTTTTTTATGCTCTGTTTAAATGGAACAGCATACACAGTCTGCATGATGCTCCAGTTGTTCAATGTTATTGCTGATAATTTGCTGCCTGAAGGGAAAAAAGAAACTAAATTGAAGGCAGAACTATATTTCTCTGGCTACCCCCAAGATGGTGCGACGTGTTTTAGCGCGCTGAATTTAAATTTTGGTAGCACATACAATCCATCGATCACGAGTGATCGATGACTTATGGGCGCGGTGAGGAAAGAGGTAATGTAGCACTACTTTCTTCTCCAATCAACTACCATACTTACCCGATTCAAAGAAGCAGCTTCTCTAAAAATTAGCTACCCGTTCAAATCAGATACGAAATCCAAATCAGGGGAAAGTTAGAATCACCATTTTGAGTTATAAAATCTGGGTTCGAATCACGTAAACATGGTCACGAAACCCAAATCAGGGGAAAGTTAGAATCACCGTTTTCAGTTATAAAACCTGGGTTAGAATCAGCTAAATATGGTCACACCACCGGTGCTGCTTCAAATTGCAGAAATTGACTTTATATAAATAAAACAACTAACTTCAAAAAGCCTTGTAGTCACATAAAGGGAATCACTCGAGCCTCAACCCAAAAGTGCCAATTTCTTCTAAAACAAAATTCATGGTGCATAAAATATGTGGCATTTTTGTCATTGTATGTAAACTCTAATAGGAAATAAGAAAAAATATGCAGATGAATAAACCAAACTATATCAATGGAAAAACTGTTACGAAGACGCCGAAAGACAAGATCTTTGGCAGCGCTGGTATTCGAACTCCAGAACTCCGGAACCACACTGCCTTGTCTAATTTCAATGTTTTCTATCTGTCTTATGAATGCACCAAAACGAAATGTATCCAATTACAGGTGTTTGGATGCACAAGCTGCAGCATCGAATGTGGTACGACAGTTGCTGGCACATGGTATATGTTCGTTGTGCTCCAGAAGTCATCCCACTGTTTGTCCCACCATGTGTGTATGCATGCCTTCTTATTTATAAGCTTTAAAAACATGGTATCATCATCATCTGTGAGAGTCGAGAGCCACATTGCATATTTCACAAGGCATTTTCGTCATCATATGTGGTCTCTAAAGGAGAAATAATCGAAAATATGTGAATATGCATATTTAGACATAAGACAGATAGGAACTGCTAAAAAGACAAGGCGGTCTTGTGCAGTGGTGGGCATACCTGATTGGTAATTACAAGAATCAGAGTTTCAATCACGCCGCCACCAAAGATTTTGTCTTTTGGAGGCTTTGTAAGAATTACTCTATTCGATCAGTATGGTTCATTCATCTGAATAGTTTTAGTGTTATATAATATAAATACCTGCAACAAAGTTCACACTTCTGATATGTTTAGGGGAACATATCACTACAATATGAAAATGTGACAACCAATCATTATCAGGCTTACTTCTACTCTCATCTCTAATTTCCTTTCTTTTATTTCAAGAAATAAAATTCTTATCCACATGGCTCACTTCTGAGAGAAGTTGGCATTTATGCCGACAAGCTCACATGAGGAAGATATATCGGGCTTGGGTGCAAGAAAAATAAGGCCCGACCTTTTCGGGGCCTGTAAAAATGTCGCAGTTCATGGGCAAGGTAACGACCAAGCCCCTTTGGCCTTATCGCGACAACAGCACTCACTCCAGCTTTCTCGTACCATTTCTCGTGTGTCCATCCTGCTAATGCAACCTGCCTTCTTTTTATCTCTGCGTAATAATTGCTCCCTCTGTATCTCTGGTGCATTGCGAAGATGCAGCCTGCCCCGAATGTGTAGAGGAAGGAGCTCCAATGAGATAGTTTATCAAAACGAGAATAACGGGAATCCATTATAGCTTTCATTCTAACTAATGGCACAATAATGTCAGGAAGAATTTGACATCAGAGGTCATGTCTAGAAAAAATTGTATTTTGGAAATCATTTTTTTTTGGGGGGGGGGAGGATGAAGGAAATTATTAAATGTTATTTGGCGAAAATAAAGGCAATATATATATTTTATAAATGTGAATTAGTAATGTTTTTTTTTATCTTAAAACACCACATTCATCAATTAATATTATTATTATCTTTTTATGGTCATCCAAGTTTTACAAGCTTCCGAAACCTTGAAAATGACATTATCATTATCGAGGGTTTAAGAGACCTGAAGGAAGCCAGGAGAGAACACAGGCAGTCCAAAGAGACATGCATGTTGCATGCAAAGAAAGCATGCAATGGAGTTGCATGTATGGCATTAGAGACGGTGTTGTGGTTGTCCACCTTTTTCGTTCCTCGTCTATAGTCGGTGACAAGTCAAGAACGAGGTGGAAGCTCCTCCCACCCCTTTCCACTTCAGCGGAGCGAACGGTGGAGAGGAGGTCGCTCTCCTCTCCACCGTTCGCTCGACTAAAGTGGAAAGGGGTGGGAGGAGCTTCCACTTCGTTCTTGACCTGTCACCGACTATTAGACGTTTCTTTCACCATGATCGTTCACCAGCTCGCCTGCGCAGTAACTCTCATTTCCTTGTAATGAAGTAACACTTTTTATAAATTTTTGCTTTTTTATATTAACTACAATTCCTTCACAGAGTAAGCAGGCAATGTCTAGGTGACATCTTTTTCCAGACCCAACACAATTTACAGGTTCTAGTGGTACAGTAGTAGACGCGATAAGCCGAAACGACCGAGCAACGACCAGAAGATACTGGTGGCGCTGACCTGACACGAGAAGTTGAACTAGCAAAAAGAGATAGCGTGCAGACAAGATTGCGGTGGCACGCCATCTGACTCAGTCTGACCATGCTGGAGGACTGCGCGCCACTGTTGCTGTATGCGTGCTGCTACTGGGCTCGTCCGTATTTATCACTTTTGATTGTTCAGATATCTGAAAAAGTGATTAAACTAGTGCAGGCACCACATACCCAGATAGCAGGCGAAAAGCGTGGATAGGCAGTAGCAAAGAGTAAAGGCGAGTAAAATTGAAATGCTCCTAAAACATGGAAAAAGAACAGGCAGCAATGGCCATCGCATTCTCATCCACAAGCTATTTCTTGTTGCTAGTTTAACTTCTCTCGCCAAGGCGGCGCCACCGATATCTTTTAGTCATTGCTCGCTCATTTCAGCTTACCTTGTCCACGACTGTACAGAGGTCTCAATGAATGCTCATGATACATGTCCTCAGAACCCCCTACTTCACAAATCCATGGAGAAATTCATTTGCCAGAAAAGAGAGAGTAATGTACCGCTGTAACTAGCCTCAACTGCCTCTATACCGCAGGCTGCCATTAGAGCTGTGGCGACCTCCAACAAATATAGGCGCAAACAGGATTTTTAGAAACTGCACTCACCGGACATGGTTTGGCCGTTCAAAGATTTGTCCTCTGGCGTTGAGTCCAACGCTGTAAGAGGTTTTAAGAATTTCATGAGCCAAACAGAAAATGCTCGTGACAGTTTGATCAAGAACACAGTTTGCAATACGCCAAAGACGTACTATAACCACAAATATATCTGGTTCACAATAAGGGCTTGAGTGGGACAAGAAAACAGTGCAGAGCAAACAGTGAAAACGTAACAATTAGCATTAAATGTTTAAGTACCATAACAATGCCAAAGTTTCAAAAGATATGGATCGAAGCTCTTTATTGCTTTTATGTAGGACTTTGTTACATGCATAGTTGGAGGCTAAATGCACTTAGTGTTTGTATGAACAAAGCCTGTTTTTCAATATCTAAATTCTACTAAACCTTCTAAGATAAAATTTTCCTGAAACAATGTTCACTACATCTCTACACTAGGAGAAAAATATTGGTCTTACCTTCTCTGGCCATTATGGCTTTTTCTTGTGGCCCTGTAATATTATGTTGATAAACCATTACACACTGTTTCAATACTTCGTAATAACCAATGTCTCGAATGTAGACAACCGAGATGCATTTCAACAAGTCTGGAAGTCTTTCCCTTTCTCTTTTCTAGAGGTCAATGGGAGATGGATAGTAGGTATGAACGAGACTTTTTGGAGTAGCTTAGTAAATACTGATGATTTAGCTCACTTGCCTGTCGCTCACGGAAAAATAGAAGCAGGGAAGAGAGGCTGATGTAAAGACTGGCTCTTCATATAAAAGAAAAGCCAGTAGCAATAGACCCTTTTCAAACGTCAGAGCCATCACGTAGAAGTCGAAGAAGCTCCAATATTGCTGCTCTAATGGCAGAGATATGAGAACAAGGTCGAGTTAATCAAGCACTCTCGACCTCGTGAATTAAAGCAACGCAAAAAACCAAGTTAGAATAAACTCTCAGCTTTAGCTTTATGCTTGTAAAGACATTCACTTTCCCTGGTGGGGGAGAAGCTGCATACTGTCGCCATTAGAGCGTCGGGTTTGGCTCTCGACAGGGTGGTTAGACTGACTTTTGAAAAGGGTCTATTGGAAAAGAAAATATGAAGTCTATGCAGAAGATACATCAAACTGTGGAAAGAAACTCTAGATTTCACATCTGCATGTTTTCAAATAAACCTACTAAAATAGCATGACTTCCTTTATCATACCTAATATACCAAATTTCCCAGTGCATAAGTCACCTTTTTTGTCTTAATTTTCGTTGGTGTGTTTAATGGTGCAACTTATACAGATTTCTTTTAATGTTAGGTATGGACTTTAACTGTGTCAATTTGTCAATTCGTCTCGTTCAATTTGTTAGAGAGAACATTAAAACTAGCTCCCGCTCGTGCAGATACCACAGTCGTAATAAACATATATGTGGGCTTATCAGTGCAGTTTCGCAGTGCCGACCGCACAAATATGTAAGTGTGACTTATACACCAACTTTTTTTGTGAAAACAGCCGTTTATAGGGGTTGCGACTTACACAACGGTGAGACTTATACAGGTGGAAATTGAGTAAGAGGAAAAGGGGACATCGGAACACTAAGCTCTGGTCGGAATGATTAGCAAGTAGACGCAAAAGCTAGCTGTCCTTGTCTCTACGCACTCTTTGAAAGCATTCGAACAGTGAGTCGAGACAAAGGCAGCTTGCTTTGCGTCTAGCCACTAATCATTCCAACTAGAGCTCTGTGTTCCGACGTCCTCTCAACTCCTCCTCTCCCTCAGTTTCTGCCTTATAGACCTGAAAATATGGCGGTGTGCCTCATCGAAAGAGGACTTTCATTTGTCTATAAAAGCAACCCTACAATTTATGCGCATGAAATTAGCTCCAAAGTATATGCGCCAAAATAAAACATTGCGTGTGCACACGAAACATGCATCGCATCCGTGGGCTGTGTCAACTTGTCTTACGGGCGTTTGCCATGCCATTCAAAACGAAGCACTTCTGGGGTTTTCCGGCTTACAAGAGATTGGGAAAGATTACGATGCCTCGCCTGCAGCCGCTGTGTGCCTCAAGAAAACAGGACGTAAAGCTAGACCGGCTTGGAGCAGACGTGCATATTGTGCTTGCTATCTGTGGTGCAATCTTGAGTCAGAGTTTCCACACATGCAGCACTATTCTCGTCTTCATGACATCGTGCGTTTTAATGTTTCCGTGTCCATCTTTTAATCCATTCCATAATACCGTATTTTCTAATGTACAAATCACTTTTTTTTTTTTTTTTCAAAATTTCTGTTGGTGCATTTTATACAATGGCGCAACTTGTATAAAATTGTTTTAACGAAAATTTGCCATGGGGGTTATATTTCTTGTCCCATTCCTTGATGAGGATATTGAAATTTGTTCCCGCTTGCACCCATATTGCAATCATGATACACATATGCGGGCTTTTCAGTGCAGTTTTCGCCGTGCCGACTACAAATATGTAGATGCGACTTATATATACCATCTTTTTTCTGAAAACAACAATTGATTGCAGGGTGCGACTGATAGACCAGAATATACTAGGACGCACATATTTTGGGAGGGTAGATACTGACTGAAGTGATAGCGTAAGAGTACTGACACTTCCACGTAGCACTTTAGATGACCAGTGCTGCTGGAACTGGGTGGGCAGGGAGATCCCCTGACATCTAAAATCCCCTCCCCCTCTGCCGCCATCCCCTGTCTCTCAAACACTTCCCACGCTCCTTTTCATGACAGTTCGCTTGTGCTTCGGGTGATGTTGTAGGCTATAACAGAGCCGTCCTTGATCAAATGTAGCGTAAAACTCTGGAACTCTTGGAAGTGCACCAAAAAATGTTTGAGCCGCCATGATTCATGCATTTCTTTTTTCTTCCGCACATTTGTTTACAGAATTGCTCGCTTAAGCAAAACGCCTGATATAAGCTCCTGGATGCTATCAACGTGGGAAAGGGTGACAATGTAATCTAGCTTTCGTGGCAAGGAAGCGAGGTTCATCGGGCATCTCTCGGTGACTCGATCCTGCTTGCTTAGAGGTCAGCAGATTGATTTACCCGAGTGTGAAGGAACCGCCACCTTAGCAACGGTGATCACCTTGTACTCGCTTTCAGCCTCAAGGAGGAATATATAAAACAACAAAAGACTGGCGATCTCGGAACTGGTTTGACGCACGGAGAAAGACGACGGATGGAGTTTTTTGTTGTTGTTCATTTTCGGAAGAGCTTCGGAGAATTTTGCGCACACAAAAATCACGCTACCGATCGACCATATACCGAGAATGAAGACGTTTTTAAAGACTCATTCGACATGGTGCAACAACGAGACGGGGAGCTGAGGATTTGCAAGTCGTTAGTTTGTCGGGAAAATCAGTCACAGAACAAGCAGTTGACAGGCAATGGACTGGTGTAAAATTTCGCTCGATCATTTTAAATACACATTTAAATTCGTCCAGTGATTGTATTAACAGAAATTATAAAACGTCTAAAAGGAGAAAGTCGGCAGCAAGGCCGATGCTCCTAGACTTTCGAGGAACAGACATACGCAACGGAACTTAGTGACTCATCATCGTAAGTGAAGCAATGCGGAACGAAATGGTACTCCACGAAATGTCAACAAAACGGTTGACGCGGATGCTCAAAGGAGCGAAAGAAACGTACCCGTGGACCCGAAGTCGCCGGTGTAGAAGCGTTAAAGTACTGACACCTCTGCGTCGCGTTTTCGATGACAGTTTCTTCGTGGAAGTACGTCGAATAAGCGCCACACGGGACTCGAACAAACGATCACGAACATCTTACGCACATAGGAGCAGAAATAACTTCCATGTGAGCCCGACGACCGCCCGACACCTGTCAGAGAAGTGACCAATCAGGCTGAATCAGGCTAGAAATCAGGCAACCCTAGATTCCTAGACGCATGGCTAGATGTACACCTGTACACCTCCGTGGATACACAAGTAAGTGAATTTTGACCTGTCTTCTTAAACAGTTGGTTACTTGTGCCATCTATCCCGTTTGTTTCGAGACTAGAGCCGCCGTGAACCCCCGCGAGGTTCGAATTCTAAACAACGTTGTTCTAAACTTTCAAAAATGTTAAGGTTTCTAAAAAAAGGTTCAAAATTTTCAAATTTCTTGAAAATCAAGTTTGAAATAAAGATGTCGAATTTTATTGCGGTGCCAGGTCTAAAAATCGAAGAAAGGACGAAATCTTTGAATCTTAGACGGATAACCACATCCTGCTGTTTCGAGTAAAGTTTCCACTGTTTAATCTAAAAAAGTTGCGAAATGCGCGACGTTATTTTCTAAAAACGTTGCACATTTCTTTTATGCCCTAAACTTACGTTACTACTTGTACTGACCGTTACTTATCGAAACGAGCGTTGAGTTTGTTGAACAGTTGAACTATGGTTGCTATGGTATTTGGAACGTGTCTTTGTAGTTGAACGGTTAATCGAAGCTCTGAAGTGGTCCGACGAACGTCCTTCCTACCTCTTCGCAAGCTAGTATCAATCCAATCAAAGTGCGATACTGGCATAAAATAACAAAAAAACGACCCATGCACTTTTCATGAATCAGTCTTACTTGCAAAACTCCGCGTCAAACGTGCCTCGGGTGCCTCGCCTCCCCGAACGGGCAGTGGTCGCCCCGATCGCGACTGACATTTAGTCTGAACATAACGGCAAAAGAATACAAATTAGTTTCTTCACTGATTCGGGGCAACAAAACTAGTCTCCATCTGATTTTACACAACAAAACGCGAACGTTTTGTGATTAGTATTGCAGCATTGAAACGTGCGCAGACTGGCATGAGCGACGCGGCATCCTTCAATATGGCGTCGGGTGATATAAAAGATAGCGCACTGGGATTTAGGGATAGTGAAGAAAAAAATGAGTGAATAGTGCATTTTGAGTTCGAAGCGAATTCGAAGCGAATAGCGGTTAAGCAGAATATTTTTTGATCGGACATCGAATAGTTTCTTCAAGCTTTTCACTACTGCACCATGCCTAAGCGAAAACCCAACTGAACTGAATTTGTGAAGGCTGTTCCCGAGTTCCCACTTGTCAATATGTAACCTAAGTGAATTTTAATCTGACTATACTATATTTGTGTACTGTGACCTTAGAAAATCTATTGTATACATGGGAATGGCAAGTGAACAATGCATTTGACATAAAATTAAACCGGGATTTATATATCTTCTTGCTATATGCAAATATCCTGTAATAAATCTAAAATTTTAGAAGAAAAAAAAAGAGAAGACAATCATAAATGATGAACGTAGGTTTTCAGGACATCTCTGCCTAACATATACTCTTGCATAGTAGCCAGAGTTTGATTTTTTTTTAAATTTTACTGTAGCCAAATTGCAACGTTCACAAAATGTCAGTTTTTTTTTTTATTATTACACAATACGCGCGCGTGCGCTATCCAGCTATCCAGTTTTTGCTTAATTCAAAGGCATCGTCTGAATACGGGTGACTTCCTGATTCCGAAATGGTACCTCGTTCCCCAGATTAACTCTAGTTAATTAAAAAAAAAGTGATATTTTGTTCGCTGCCGAAACCAAAACATCGTTCTCCCCAGTTTTCCCCGCCATCCAAAGGTGACGTCACCGGCGGGCAGCGAGGCACGCGCCCCGCATTCGGCTATGCTCGCGCTCGCCTTTCTCGCGTCTTACAGCGAGAACACAGGGACGTTCGTGCTAAGTTGATAATAATCTCTAGTTGCACAAAGTATGACCCTGGCCTACGTACTAAACTATGAGGGGAAAAAGAACAAAACAAAATGGAAGCAATTGGTTTTTTGAGAAAACCATTTTAGCAATTCGGTACGCTCAAGCCGCGGCTCGCTAGTTTCGTGAAATCGCTAGCAAATCCGTTCTCCTTCTATCAAAAGCTGGCAGTTACACTGGCGAAGAAAGGTCGAAGAGTCACGCAAAACATTTTTTGACAAATTACCTGAGCACCACGAAGAATGCTAAGAATGTTTGTGCAAGTGCCCCTCACGCTCATCTTGGCTGAAGGAACTGCCATTTGTCTTAGATTTTGTTTTTAGAAAAGTTATTGTGGCAGACGCCAGTACGTGTAACTACTCTTGTAGCATGCATATGCTGAATGCGGAGAGGAAGTCGTCTGCTTCTTGTTGCGCAGGGGTTGCTGTGACGTCAGAGCGACGCCGAGCACTGATTGGCCTTGTTTGAAAGAATAGTGGGTAGACCTCAATGCTAGATGCCTTGAGGCAGGCACGTAGCCAAAGAAAAAACATGAACCCCCCCCTAAAAAAAAATCTTCCATTTTGCTGGGATTTCCTGTCCCCCCTCCCCCTCATACAGCATTTTGTCATGGCCGGGACCCCCCCCCCCCCCCCCCGAACACACTCCTGGCTAGGTGTCTGCCCGGTCACCCCTGCCCCGCCTCCACCCGAAACAAAACTCCTGGACATACGTGTCTGCCTTGAGCGAGTCTACGCCACGTGTTTTGTTTTTCAATCGGCCACGATCAGAACTCGGCGTCGTTCTGAGCATCACGCGGCAACTTGGTGCGCTGAGAAGCGAGACGCCACTTGCACTCCGAATACACCATTCCAGAAAAAGCGCTTCTGGTCGGTGCCATTTTCAACGTACGTACGTGCGCGTGACTTCGCTCGCCTTTCAAAGCGGCGAACATGCGCGTGCTGAGCTGTGACCTAAGTCCAGACTTGTGCATATCTCAAATACACTACTCAAAATACTGTATTTCAAATACTTCTTGAAGTATCTTGGTATCTTGCAAATAGTTTTGATCGAGAGTATTTGATACTCTATTTTAATTACATTTTTGAGTATCTTGCACTCATTATCTCAAATACATTTTTGACATTCCGCCATTTTCCGAGTTTTTCGGTATGAAATGGCGTGGGCGTGGCACGAGCAAACGTGAACGTTCTTTCGAGCAACCGAATCCTGTTGCTAGCTCCGATTAGCTACGGTGACACTGATTGAGCTCGTGAAAACATCGCTTCTTTGCCGATTTTGACTCATATTTCAGCCCGAAGTTCGTACAATGAAGGTTTTCCCCTCGCCTTCCCAAAGGCACCTTTTGTTTCCTAGAGCTTTTCCCCAAAAATCCTCAAACAAAGGGGGTGGTTTTACGGAAGTAAAGATTGCCACATTGAGGCTCATCGCAGACCGGGAAACGACCTACGACAACTTGAGCTTCAAGAAAATAACTAATAAAAGAAAATGAGAAGTGAACACAAAAAAACATTTTTGTTTTGCTTGTTGTATATTTGACCCCGCTATGGCAAAACGACGAGGTTTTCTTTTGCATCTTTTCTTTTGTTGTCAGTCCGTCACTTATTGCTCTCGCGAACACTGTCTGTAAAAGAACATTGTTAAGCAGAGAACAGGTCAGGAAATGAACTACGAGCTGGATGACCACTCAAAATGCCAACAAAGCGTCCCCCAACGTTGAGTGCCTTTCTGAACGCTACCTACTTGAAGAAGGTGCGACCGTTGCCGTGGCTATTATGTGGGTTCTCTTTGTTATCCATTCGCTCATATCCGTATCCCCAGTTCGTTTATGTGAACTCCCCATATAGGGAATATGAATTGTAGTTAAACGATGCGTCTAAGGTGGGCCGCAGGACGTGATATTCAGCGAGGCGTTTTGTCCCGTTTGTCGTCCCCACACCTCGGTGTTATACCCAACACAAGGCCTTGCACATGCCCATAGGCCTTGTGGGAATGTCCATGTCATCTTCTTCAATAGTGCGCGGGGCACAGTGTGGTGTAAAAATGGTAACAATAAACGAAGTGACGTTAAGTGCCGGATCTCTCCCGAAAGTAGTCGTCAGAGAATGCGAGCTTGACCCAGTTCGGCTTTTTTGCTGAGCTGGGCACCGTGCATGCTGCATTGTTCATGCAGGCCGGAGTGGTAACAAAAGAGCCCCTCTTCCCCCTCACCGCAGAACATGAACTCCAGCCGAACGCTGACGCCACATTCGGTCATGTCAGCCGAGCGCTGAGTCATTGTATTTGTTGTCCCCATTCGTGTAGTTCTAAAGTTAACCGCTTGGGGCGCCACGGTCTGATCTCCTTTCCAAAGCGACTTCTTTCTTTTTGTCCCAGAATTGTTTTGTAACATGTATCAGCAATATTGCCACGCGCATTTGCCGAGCGAGCGCGTGGCCGAATGGTTGCCGCGCTTGGCTCTCGCGCGGAGGCTCCGGGTTCGACTCCAGGGAGCGGACTACTCTTCTGTTTATTCTTTCAACTTAACATTCTCGTAAGTTCTAAAACCTTGTCGTCTGATAAAGTTACGAAAGTTCTACGCGCCGAACGTTCTACGCCGAATGTTCCGGAAACCCACGCGGGTACAAAAAGGTGCTGCGCGTGGTGGTCCAGAGTCAGTGTCGCCCCAGCGCTCGATCCTGCTGTTTCGCCGACATCGACACCTGCGACGCTTGCCTTTCTCTATTTTGTTTTAGGCACAAGTTCGTCCCATTAAACATTTAGTTTCTTCAGTTATTCGCTGCCCCCTCATTTGTCATTCGTGACAATATCCTGCTCCTTATTAGTATGACTGCATAAAATAGCCCTATACGATGCTTTTTTTGCCATTTTGTGCTGTTGCGTGCTAATAAACCATTCTGATAACCCAGAAATGCGCAGCTGTATAATTGTCGTTGTCACTGACGTCGATACAAGTTACGCAATGCGGAAGTATCTTCAAAAGTAATCGAATTACATTTCATAAGTATTTGTACTCTAGTCAAGATACTTTACAGCGAAAGTAACTTGACTAGTATTTTAAATACCTTATGAAGCAGGTATTTAGTAATTTAACTTAAATACTTTTATCGAGTATTTTGTCCAACACTGGACCTAACACAAGTAGACTGTGGCTGCGTTTACATGGATGCGACTGTAGCGCATCGAATCGGGATTTGACAACTTTTATTGGTAGCAGATGGGTAGAAAAGGAAGAACTAGAAAGACAGGCTGCGTGCGATTGGTCCCCGCTGGATTCAATGCGCTACGATCGCATTCATGTAAACGTAGCGTGTGATTTTAGTAAAACATTGAAATACATAGAATGGAATGAACTGCTTTGCGTAGGCCAGATGGCAGGTTACTGTTCATGAAGACGGTCATAAAATGAAATGTAAAATAACTCCGCAACCACCAAGCCAAGCATTTGGTGCCATGAAAGGCGTATAGAATACACGAGTATACACTATTCATCTTCAAATGAATATTTAATACAATATTACGTAAAGTACAGAAATGCATCATAAAATTTTAGAGCGCAGCTCTTAGGCGCCCGTTTCCGGCTTGAGCGGCGTCGGCGTCGCCGTCGGCGTAACCTCAAGGTCATTCCAAGGTCACGTGACCCTCAAGGTCGTCCCATGGTCACGTGACCTTGGGATGACCTTGGGGTCACCCTTGGGGTCACGTGACCTGGGGTCACCCCCAGGTCATGTGACCCCCAGGTCACGTGACTCCCAGGTCACGGGGTCCACAGGTCACGTGACCCCGAGGTCACGTGATGATGATGACGATGCGGATGCCGATGACGTCATCAGTGACGTCACTGATGACGTCATCGTCGTCATCGTCATCGTCATCATCACTGATGACGTCATTAGTGACGTCACTGACGACGTCATCGGCATCCGCATCGTCATCGTCATCATCATTGATGACGTCATCAGTGACGTCACGTGACCCCCCTGAGGCCATGTGACCCCCTCCCCCCTCCCCGAGGTCACTTGGCCCCCCGTACCCTCTTCTCCTCCTCCTCAAGAGCTGCGCTCTAATTCGGCGTTACAGGGAGTTGTAAACGGCTTTCACTTTTTTAATTCAAAATAAACTGAAAATTGTTACCGAAAAGAAAAATTTGTACCCATATATCTTTTTTTTTTATGTCGTAGTAGGATGCAATACACTCAAATACTCATCCACGAGAGCACATGAAAAAAAAAGTAATTCTATATAAGAATATTTTTTAAAAATTATGTTTTGGTTTTGCACAGTTTCCATCAGCTATTGAAACCAGTGATTGAAACGTATTTTGTGAACACCCTATTTGCTGATGTTGATGCGCGTTGGTTTGCATTTCAGTTTTCGGCGTTTGCAAGTGCGTCATTTGTGTGCAGATGCAGTCGCTCACGCAACTGAAGCATTGACATGATGTATTGGCTTCGGCGGCGTTCATCGCTTGCTTGCCGCGTGGAATTTGGTTTCCGACGAATAGACAGCAGCGCCGTGCTGTAATAGATGTTTGCAGAGCGACATTTGCTCTCAATCTTTGCTCCACTGAGTTCAGCTTTCAGATGCGAGTCAGTAATGACCAGCGTCAGATTATGCACGAGCCACGGTCGCAGGTAGAAAAGAGCTTCTGACCGTGGGTCCATTTCAGCGCTTGTACGTACGGCGCGTGCTTTGCTCGCTTTCGGAATCGACGATCACGTGCCTGCTGAGCAGCGCGATCTTCACAGCCCTGCATTTTCGAAACAAAGAGCTTCTTACCTGGGCGATCCTCAGCGTTCCATGTACACTGTATGGCGGGTACTTTGCTCACTTTTCGTAACGACGAAAAATCATAGAAGTCTGGGAGCTGGTTTTGTGAACAGAAACGGTTTCTAAGCATCTTTCAGCATCTGATCATCAGCGCTAATAAAGAGTAAAATAATAAAAAAATATTTTACCACATTTAGCGTTTTATCAAAACGATTACAATGGTTTCCTTTCGTGTTTTTTTTTCTGGTAATTCTTTTTTATTTTACGTTTATTGCTCGCGTGTAACGTGAGCGAGCGTGCTGAGGCGCGGGGCATTTCTGAAGTGAATAGCGCGCGTGCACAACTCTAAGTAGCGCTCAAAGCTGCGCAATTGTACGCAACTGCACGGGCGCCTTAGCATTGGTGTCATAGGGAGAGTTGTGCTACAGTGTACTAGAATTCGGGGTAGTGTTGGGAGCGGCTCGCGTGAGGCGTGTGGTGTAAATCGCAATAGGTGTCGACACCGGCGCATAGGCAGTATAGGTCAGTATGCTGGTGGTTGTGCGCGTGCACCGTGTGCATGCGCACGTGCCGTGGCACTTGCGGACTGCAGCGACTTTCTGCTGCCCTGTCGACTGCAGCGCCGCGATTATTGTCTATAGGCGCAGCCTCACAAGCTCTCATTGCCGGGCCGCGCCGGCTTCAAACACCCGTATTCTATAGTACACCGTAGTTATGCTACATTTGTGCCGAGCGAATGGTGCACGGCACGCGCCGTATACCTTGACACCGGACGCGGGGGAGATCGGTTTTGCCGGATAACTGCAAGATTTCTGTCACAATCTCCATCTGGCTAGTAGCGCTGCCAGATTCCCTAGCGGTAGTTGTCCGCTACCGCGATCACTATCACGAGATATTAAATCACAGTGTTGCCAGGCCTACTGATTTATCAGTAGATCTACTGATTTCGTTCCGGGTCTACTGATTCACTGAAAAAAAAATCTACTGACTTTTTTTTAGGAAACATATTAAAATTTTTTATTTGGCTCCTTCAGTCGCCAGGGTCGCCCATCAAAGGAAACTCATATTCTCCCAGAATTAAAAACGAAGCACTGGCTAGATGGCCCAGAAGCCCGTCCTATTCGAGTGACTTAGCCATATATTCATCTATCTATTCACCCATGTATGATCTCTATTATTCACCCAGAGCAGGTTCAACGGTTACATCCGGGCCAGAGATGTATGATCTCTATGCTCCCAGCTGAGCGGAGAGGGCCGCCATTTTCATTCATTCGCCCGGCGGAATGCATGGGATCGACATGCAAAGATCGATTCTTTCCTTTTATTTGGCAGGCTCTGGAGAGAAAATTACATGTTTGTACTCGTGGAAATGGAGCGTGCTGGTTAAGTTACGATGCTTGAGGAGAATAACATAGAGGACGAAAACCGGACGACACGGTTTTCGTCCTCTGCGTTATCCTCCTCAAACACCGTAAATAATGTCATTCCTCGGTGGCTTGAAACGCTAACGAATTAAGTTTCTCCACGTTTGAGCGCAAACCTTGAGTCAGGCGAAAAAGAAATAAGCCCGTAGCAGACGACGCGTAACCTCAACAGGCCTCCGCGGCCACAGCGTTGCGTCAAAAACCTTCCACAGCCCAGTAAGGAAAGATGGCAGCTTGCAGAGGACTTCCATTGGACATGTACGCGCGCACTTGCCGGGGCGTCTTGTTTTGGTTTTGTTTCAACAATAGCGACAGGTGCACTGCCGCCCTCATCTGTTGATCCCAACAGTGGCTCAGTCTCGATTTCAACGAATAATCCTCGAAATCGAAACACTAATCAATGCTGATAAATGAAAAAAAAAAAAAACAACAACATTCACGGTGCCATTTTATTTTGTCATCCATAAAAAAATTACTCGAAAACTGGTCTTTTTTTTGTCTTTTTTTGTGTGTTTATTACTTTGTTATTTGTTACTCTATACTATTTCTTCTAAGTGTGGTTTAATGGAAATAGCAAAACATGGCAAAACACAGACTTCGTAGAATCTACTGATTTTTGTGCAAATCTACTGACTTTTTGGGGATTAATCTGCTGACTTTTTTTTCTACGTCTGGCAACACTGTTAAATCACCTCTTCTCCAGACCCAGAAACGAAAGGAACGTTGCCATGTTTCTGTTCAGCCGTTCATTCCGGTCCTTCGGGCGTCGCAAGTTCGCGACGTATTCGTACAGCTACCAGGCTTTCTTCAAGCTTCTGAGTTTGCCATGCATGCCCACGTTCGGCAGAGTTGAACCTTTTGAGGAAAATGGTGAGGACTGGCCGTCATACGTCAAATGTCTTGAAACTTTTTTTTTTCAGTGAACAACGTTGCCGATGACAAGAAAAAGGGCATGTTTCTTCAGTTGTTGCGGCGCGAAGACCTACTACCTACTGAGAGATCTGGTGAAGCTCACCAAACCACAAGATAAGTCCTTAGACAAAGTTCTTAGCGTTCTCGGGAGTCCTGCATCAAGCCTTCTGCCGTTGTTTAACGTTATCGTTTCAATTCGCGTGTTCGCGCGGAAGGGGAAACCGTAAGCAATTTTATTGCAGCATTGAAGAGCCTGTCGGAGCACTGCAATTTTGGAACAGAGCTAGGAAACATGCTGAAAGACCGCATGGTCTGCGGAATAAACAACGTTACAATTCAGACCAGGCTCCTGGAGCAGCCGGACCTCACGTTCGAGGATGCTGTACAGACCGCTTTGGCCATGGAAGCCGCGAAGAAGGACGCCGGAGAGATTTGCCAGGCAAGCTCTATAGCAGCAAAGCGTTCATGACTCACCGCGTCAAGACTTTGGCGGAGATGTCACCTGCTACCGCTGCGGAGATGGACATCTTGCGTCCAGCTGCAAGCATGTGAATACCACGTGCAACTACTGCAGGAAGCGGGGACACCTGTCGAAGGTGTGTAATTCAAAACAGAAGAACGCCCAGTCGTCCAAGAACAAACCTGCGAAGCAGCGTTTTTCAGGGCCAGGACGCAAGTCCCGTCCACCCCAGACACTTCCAGTGAACGTTCTGGATGACAACACTGAAAATACCGGAGTGACATCATCCGAGGTTTTCGACATGTGGCAGGTTGACAGCGCTGCGTCGTCACCGCCTTTCACCGTCACTGTCAACGTGTGCGGCAAGCCACTATGCATGGAGATGGATACGGGAGCGACAGTGTCCGTCATGTCAAGAAAACGTTTTCAGGAGTTACTTCCAGCTGTACCTGTCGACGTCGAGCCATCTAGGGTGCTGTTGCGAAGTTACTCCGGGGAACTGACTCCGGTCCAAGGCAAAATAGACGCAAGAGTAGAGTTCCAAGACAAAAAGGCGGTATTACCTCTCTACCTTACAGGAGATGATTCGCCTACACTGCTTGGACGCAATTGGATTCGAGAGCTGGGAATCAATTTTTCGGAGGTAGAGGCGACTGTCCATTCCCTCTCGGATGTGAAAACTCTATAGTTCACGAGTTTTCGGGAGTCTTTGAGGAAAGCCTTGGCACCTTCAAGGGCACCGAAGCCACTGTTCATGTTCCACAAGATGCCCCTCCGAAGTTCTTCAAGCCACGCCCGCTAGCTTGAAGGATGGAGTTACGCAAGAGCTTCAGCGGCTAGAAAGAGAGGGTGTTATAGTAGCGGTCAGAACTTTAACCTGGGCTGCGCCCATTGTTCCGGTGTCAAAGGAGGATGGCCGTGTGAGGATTTGCGGAGATTTCAAAGTTACCGTAAATCAGTCTTGTACACGTTACTAAAAAAAAAGTAATCGATTACAATTACTATTACTCTTGGCTAAAAGAATTCGAATAAATAACTTGATTACTCGACAGCAAACGTAATTGGACATTACTTTAAGACGTAACCTCCGTATTAGGTAGTTTTCGTAGACTGCGTTTCCCCCTCCACTAAGCCCTCCGCAACGAAGAAGCAGCTACTGCGCCTGCGCGCAGATGGCCTTGACTGTAGAGTTCCGGGTATCGTAGCGGGTTGCGGAGAGCGTTGCGGGACGGCGAAAACCACCTACGAAAACTTCCTAATAAATCACTTCTTCTTCAGACCCACAAACGAAAGGAACGTTGTCATATTTCTGTTCAGCCGGCCACTTCCTGCTGGCCTTGCGGTCTACCTACACCTGTAGCAATTTCCTTGCTGTCTTGAGAATGGATCTGAATAAACCCACCTAAAATAATCAAAGCCAGTGCATTAGAATTTTGATGTCATCACAATAAGATCGAGCGCAGACCCAAATTGGACAAGTGCGCAGCGTCAACGTTAGGCTGGAAGTCGTGTCTAGCCAACGCGTCGAAAGACGCTCCGTGTCGGGCTCGGCCCAAATCACCCCATAAGTGATGACGTCACAACATGGCGCTCCGCTCCAAACAAACCGTTGCTAAGGCCGTTGTAATGGACAAATGCATAGGGGCTCGACGTGAGGTGACATGTCTGATTAAGAAAAGTAAATATATTTTTTGTAAGCATTGTGTCTTCTCAATATCTAATCATGAAGACGTTTTCTATCGTCTCAGTACCATAAAGCGATGACAAAAGCCCGTAATAAAGTTTCACAACCGATTTTGCCTCGCTAGCAGACGACACAATGGCTTTGCGGGTTCAGTATGTTCTTTCTGAGGGAGTATACGCGACCGCGTTGAATGAGGTTGGTGACGATCGACGAAACTTCTATTCTCGGGGTCAACTTTCTGTGGGATTTCTGGAAGCGAAAAGTGCCCGTGCTCACGCTTTGATCGACGCTCCAGGTGCGCGAACGCCTTTCCGTGGAGCTCGCTTTCGCAATATTTGAGAAGGTGAAAACACCGTGAAGCCGAATTGCCCGAATCAGGTGCGACTACGACGTGAAGGGTATCAACGTTGAAGTGCAGGCCAGCACACGTTTCAAAGATTTCTGACAGCACAGTTGCTTCAGTGCACATCTGTGTGATCAAACGAACTGTCCGTCAACAAATATAAATTGTAGCAGATGGAAACGGATTGACAAGCGTAAAACAGAAAATAAAGATTTATTCGGCGAACTTGTGAAATGAAACAAAGAAAGGATGAGCGTCGACGGCGACAGCAGCGAGCGACGATGCGTCGGCGTGACAGCTGGCCTGTAAGTCGACAAAGCCGCGCTCGGCTCCTTTATCTACAACACTCGGCATCTGAAACATTTGACCAAGAATGTTCGTTAGTGAGCAAGAGCGAGACTGATTAGGCGAGGTCATTCTGACCTCCTTGTCTTTTACACTCGGGGTGGGAGTATAGACTCGAATCTTCTAGAGGCACGGAGAAGCGTTCCTTCACAGTCATGCGCGCTTGGGGTCTTCATGTTTTATAAAACTGAAGAATCAGTAGGATTTGTTCTCAGTCTGATGAGTACAAGGCAGGTGCGAAACACACATCATATTGCGAGCCTGAAAAACGAAGTTTGGGTTCTCGAACCGCTCATATTAGAGTTTAAATAATTGCTCCTTCATTACAGTGCACGTCAATTGCAAGATTAGAAAGAGGGCCCGACGCTGTTTTGATATCATGTTCTAAACAGATGCTTTTCTCGCTGTATTTTTAGCAGATCTCTGTGCGTGTGATGATTTTAGTCAGACAGTATCCCGTATTGCACAAAAATGCAGCGAAACTTGCCCATGGAGTGACGAGCGGTTGAATCCTCCTTAAAAGGACTATCCGGTGAAAACCGGAAGGTTCTAAAGATCTCGTTGTGGTTACCTGGCGGGAGCCTAACGATTAACATAGGCCATTTTATATTTTATTAAACGACACCCCAATTTAGTGTATTCAATGACGCATAATCATACGAAACTCCATGCCACAAATATTTCTCTTTTCCTTGAGTCTAGACTTTGACAGGTAGGGTAGTGTGGGGCACGCCGAACCCCCAGGTTCGTAGATCAAGAAAAGTAAAACGAGTACTCACCACATTGCGCGCGACCGCTTACCATCCCCTGTCAAACGGTCTGGTTGAACGTTTTCATCGCCACTTGGAATCTTTGCTGATGGCTCACACGAACTCCACCAGAGTGGGCACAGTGACTCCCAGGTCGTCTTACTCGAAGTATGAACGGCCCTCAAGCAAGATCTCGCACTGCGGCGACCTCCAAACTCGTCTACGGTACAGCCCTACGGTTGCCATCATCTTCGCTGATCTACTGACTAGCTCCAACGCGAGAATTTTCTATCTAGATAATTCTTCTTCTAGAGAATTCACCTGTGAGCATCTCAACTTTGTGATAAATACTTCCACAGAGGTAGAGCACGAATCCAGTACATGTTCATTTAGACCACGGACAGTAGAACTCTTGCATATCTGTATTACTTTTATTACTATCGAACTTGAACTATATTTCTCTTTTCAATCAGCTCAGTAACGTCACTCGCTTAAGGGCAAATAAGGGGGGGGGGTATCCGTGGGGCACGTCGTACCCACAGGTTCGTAGATCAAGAGAATAAAAAGAAGGCTCACGGCGCGAAAAAGCGCAATACACGAGCCTCCAAGTCGAGAAAAGGAACGCTGAGAACCTCCATTGCAAACAGACGCTGCTTGTTATTTTGTCTCCTCATTTGCATTATTGTGGAAGGACTTTGTCCTCTCCCCCACATATTTGATGACTCGGACGGGATTGTTGTGAGCCCTTCCGTCTGGACTTCCAACTAGGTCACGACAGCGGCCTTTTTGCTGCTATCTGAAATATTATACTCTGCAGGAAAAGCGTGTGGTCAGAAAATTGACTGAGTCTACGACCTCCTTAAAAAAACCTACTGCTTTTGTTTTGCCGCAGTAATACAAAGCAACCAAACAATTAGGAACGTACGTGACAGCTAGGAATCTCGTTTAGAACAAGTGAACGTATAAATGGATGCTCTTGATCGCGTAAAATCATTAAACGTGAGACAAGTTGCATCACAAACGCGATGAAACATCTGCACACTCATACGGTCACGATGAAGTACTTGCAAGACCACACCGCACCTTTGCTGTGAGGGAAAACGCTACAGGCTGTTGCTCGAGGCCCGAAGATGGACAGATCGCGGTGCTTCCGGCGCACCAAAGCAGGTCATCGCTCAAGTCAGCTGCAACCCCCACCTACGCCGTTCCTGCTACTACGGTAATAGCTTAGTGGCGCTACGCGGTACTTGGCTGGTACGCAGGTCCAACTGATGCCCTCGAAAAACGAAGGTGTCGTGGCCCACAACCCATGCCAAAGAAAAAGCATTTGTTGTAGTTCACTGGTGCGCAAGTTGCATCGCGAAAACCTCTAGTCAGCTCCACCACCTTAGCCACACTTTCCTTGTTGCGACGAAAATAGCTACATCGTCCGGTACGCCAGCGCTTTAACTTCTGTATGAGCGGACCTGGACCCGTACAATCAATCACATTTGTTCAGGCTCAAGCAAAAAGGCTATTGATACAGCGCAAATAATAAGGGCCAGGGTGAGGCATCCTTGCCGTCGTGGGTTTCCTCTTTGAGGGGGTACCACGTAGAAACACAAGAGGTCTGTCGGTTTGTGGAATGACGTGTTTATTGGCGTCTCGCCACCACACTTTGCCCGTCGGCTAAACAAAGGAAAGACTAAAAAGGTCTGGCACTGTCGCTACCGTACTATAGCAGATTCGTAGGAAGGGGAAGCTGCACAAAGAAATAGGCTCCGATAACCGACCTCCCCCAGTGAGAAGTCCCGCCCACCGTTAAGTGGCAGGCTTACCTAGCCTACGGGAAATGGACGCGCCCGGGGTAGGTGGTCTGGCTTAGCCCGCAGGTGGGTCGCGTTCACGATCTTTTCCAAGGGTGCGACAGAAGCACATTCGCCCAAAGGGCGTGGAGGCACCGTCTCTTCGAGGAATGCGGCCTCGCCTCGTATCCGGGAAGCCGCTGCCAGCGCGGTCACCACGACCTGCATGTGCTAGGCCTAGATAGGGAGACGAGGGAATGCGTGGTTCCCACACCGCACAGATGAACAAACGGTAATATTACGTGACATTTGTTTATAATTAGCTTAGTGGAACAGTAGTTGGCGTAGGCCATCCTGAAGCCGTCTACTGTAGGTTGTCCTATAGGTTAATTGTCAGCCATGACACAACCTCTAGCAGCATAGCGTGCACGCAAACATTCAAAAACCTACTTCTTGACCTATTTGTAATGGCATGGCCAATTGACCTATCACCATCAGCACAGCACTCAAGCTATGTTTTTCGTCACGTTAATCAGTGGTATGAATCGGCCTTCATTGAAGACCTCACGTTTTGTGGGCTCGACTATCTCTAACTAACGGACTGAAACCGCCGTATTGGTATTTTAGCGAACATTTTGTCATCAACGCTACATAACGTTATCGGGCGGTATCCGGTTACCAGGCAAAGTTTGGCCTTGTTTTCTTACTTGGGGACATTAAACAAAATGGCACAAAGAAGAGTTTTAAAAAGCTTGTAAATTCGGATTCAATCCTATCAGGGCCTGGCGTTTTACACTTCGGCAGTTCGTCCCCAGCGTGTTCTATTTCCTGCAAACAAATGGGCTCTTTAACGGTTCCCCCAGCAGCTCAGTGGAAAGGCATCCGCTTTACACGCAGCGGACCCAGATTCGATGCAGTGTGGGCTTACTGTTTTTTTTGTTTTTTTTGCCAAACATTTTGGGATAGCACATTTAATTTTTTTTTACAATTATCACTGAAAAAAAAATTTGTGGACGAAACGTCGCTGAAGTAAATGGTATGCGGTTCCCTTTTGAGACCTGCGAACTCAATGTAATCACTCTCCACAAAATGCAAGGAGCATATAAATCGGGTAGCGTCTGCTTTAATTGGGGTTGTGTGGATATTTAGACAACGTGTAATTGGTCAGCCATTTCAAAGTTGCGACGAGTCACTCCCTGAAGATGAGAAATTTAGCCAGTGCAGTACAACCGCTAGCCTGCGGTCTTTAACGTGCACCACGCAGTAGCGGTACACGACCGCACTCCGGTACAATGCTCATCCAAATCGAAACGGGCAAGGGTGGGGATTGAGCCAGGATGCCTGGGTTCTGCAGCGCGAGCTTTCGCTCCATGTGCTCCGAGCTGGTGTGCGCTAGCCCACTCGGCCACCGATCCCCCCAGCGTCCGCTTTCCGAGGTGCCCGTAACTGTTCTGCAGAAATCGCAGCCCGCCATTGGTCCCGGTCCTGTTGATCTTCCGGAAACTTGTGCAGACTCTGCCGCACAATGCCACTTTCGCATGCAGGACCTGTGAGGCAGCAAGCTCTTCACGCAACATCCTGAAGGCATTCTTTTCGGATCCGATCACAGGCATTGACCACGGGCACTCGCTGCTCATTTCTAGGGTTGTGCGAATATTCGGAATTTCAAATAGTAGCTTCGCATAATACACTATTAAATATTCGCTTCGAGAAAAAGTGCACTATTCGCGTTTTTCGAAGTGTTGACGGCGGCAGGTTAGCCCCGTTGAGTGCGCTTCTTACCGAGCACAGGTGCACAGCGGAGCAGAAAGACCCGCGGAAGCGAGCTCCGCGAGTGTTGCTTCTCTGCGTTACATCAGTGCTCGGTAATAAGCGCACTCAACGGGGTAACCTGCTGCGATAAACATCTGGAAAAGTATGAATATCGCAATTGCGTGCTTGCAAGAAAAGCATACATTCAAAGCGGGATGGCGCACGCGTGCCGGCTGTATTTGAAAATAAATGGAAACTTTGTGAATGTGTATATCTACATTGAAGTAAAAGTTTCAAATTAAACGACTGTTATGCAAGAGTATATGTTAGGTGGAGATGCCCTTACAACCTGCGTTAACCCACGCACGATAATTTTTTTGAACTCGAGATTAAAAATAATATTTAATATAGCAAGATTTGTAAATTCGTTCAATTGGGTATAGTTGGGCATCTCTATAGGATTATGTCAAATCCGTCGTTTACTTGCCATCCCAAGACATCACACCCTCCTGAGGTCACAGTTCTTAAATATAGATATATTAAAGTTAGCTTATAAATGAACAAGTGGGACAACCTTCATAGAGTTTAGCTGGGTTTTCGTCTAAGCATGATGCAATGGTAGTGAAAGGCGTGGAAAAACTATTCGATATTCGAATCGAAAATATTCGGCCAAAACTTCTATTCGTTTCGAATTCTCTTCGAACTCAAAATCCACAATTTGCACAGGACTACGAGTCATTGTCAACTCTTCAATGTACAAAACAACTCCTCTTGAAGTGCAGAACAGGGAGCGGAAAACATAACTGCAAAGCAATCGCACGGCAAACGGTTCCCGCAACGCAAGTCGCTTGCTGCGTACCCCCCCCCCAAAAAAAAAGGGGGGGGGGGAATGCACGGTTGGGTGTAGCCACGTGACTTCTGGCATTCTCTCCTCCTCTATATCTCTCCGACCTCCGTGCGCAGGTTTCGGTTTCGGTTTCAAGCAGTTGCGTTTGTTGGCATTAAAAATATACGTGACTATAGCAAAATATTAATTGGGTAATCTTCTGACACCATATTAAATCCCTGGCAAAAAACTAAAAAAAAATTTTTGGCGGTGGGTGGGGTGTTAGTGTTTTTTTTTTTAACTGTTTATGTGTAGGAATGCGAAAGCATTATAGTCGGCGCGGGTGAAATGTTTCCGAGTAGTGTTTCTACACGTACTAAAGTTGTTTCTGCCGGTATTGTATTTGGTGTGTGTGTTTGCGTATTCGTTGGCCACCAGACCGCAGACTTTCGGACCCTGATGCTGCACAGCGATGAGGTTTACCGATTTTGCATGTGGCGGTAGCATAACGTAGTCGTAGTTGTTGTTCAAAGTGAGTTTATTTCACGCTATGAGATCCTCGATATCTAGCGGTAGGTCGGTTGTGAATTTAGGGTGTCGCGAACCGGCCGAGGTTCGAGTTCGACCAGGTTCGACTTTTTCGAAGTTTTAGTGGAAATTTCGACGAAACTTGTATTGAGGTTCGACTCGTGTGCGCATGCGCGACGGGTTGGCCAGTTGGCTTCGGATTGGATGGTGATGGCTAAGGGATGAATTAAGGGCACCGCTGATCGGTTATTTCAGTTAATACAGTACAAAAAATTAAATTATTAACTTCTTCAGTGATTAGAATTGTTTTTTCTTTTTAATTGCAACTGTTTATAAAATAAAAGAACACTTTGCATTAAAAAATTCTCCAAACCTAGACATAATTGTTTTAAGGTCTGGCCACACTGTCCACAAAGTCGAACCGGTCGAATCTGGTGAAAAGTTCGAAGGTTCGTCGAACCGGTTCGACACAGTCGAACCCCGAAAGTTCGACCTAAAAATCCGGTTCGACAAAAGTTCGCGACACCCCTAGTTGTGATGATGTCGTCTTCTGTGGCGACAATGTCCTCGTCGTCAGACGGGTATACGTCCGGAGTGTAGTCCTCACACACGGCGCTCCGGCGGCGACATCACGCTCCCCCACTGCGCAGGCGCGGCATCCCCGCCGGCTTCACGGCTTCCGTGACGAAGCATCTGCGTTGCTGTGCTTTTCTTTGTGTTTTATTTCTGAGGCGCGTCCGCTTTGACCTCGAGCGGCGCGGGCTTCATGACGTATCTTTATGGCCATCTTTCGGGCGCAACGCCGACACCGCCTTTTCCCGTAACGGGACATTTAAGACGCTTTCGCCCTAAAGACCGGTGACCAGTTCGCGCTTTCCACTTTTCCCTCGCTTCCTCCTCTCCCCCTTCTACCCTGTCCGCCGTTGCCTGTTTCCTCCTCCCCATGATGAGGAGGATCTTCTGCCGTGCAGAATCTGGAGTCTGGTCGTTGGCCTTTAAAAAAAACATTGTTCTCTCAGAAGACATCCGAGATGTAGACCCTATCCAGCCTCGCATGTGACGATGATTGAAAGTTCGTGTAACGTACTCCTTTTGGTTCTTGCAGGCGTTCTGTCCTGCGCATATTGCAAACACAATTAATATCTCCCATCAGGCCATTGATCCTGAAAAGATTCAATAATCTTCTCAGTTCTCGAAACAAATTTGCTCTTTCGCAGGTTTTGCAAGGTGCATATACACTTAATGAAGCGCCACTGCGGGGCATTGAGAAGAAAATCACGAAAGATAAAGCGTCCTTCCTCGTCCGTTGTAATGGCTAATTCAAGACAACCGAACAGATATTTGTCACTGGGCCACAAGGACAACTTGGTTCTTCATTATTGCTATCACGAGGAAGCGAAAGAGAGTGCAGGCAGCGGGGCAAAGTCAGAGCCGCGTATAGAGAAAGTTTGGTCAATGGAAAGAACGGGCAGAGCCAGGGCGTGCACCAGACGCAGAAAGAGGGCTTGACATGCTCTCTTGGCCAACCAGAAGCCGAAAAGAATTCCCTAGCCATGTAGTGAGAAACAGTTTTAGTAAGAGCATAAGTAACTCTTCATGGTTGAAAATATGGTGCACGTGATGTTTCGATTATGATCATGCAAAAAGATGTAAGAAACGAATGTGCCGCTCGAACTGTTTTGCTCGGACAATGTGTGACCACTCGGACGGCAGATTCTCGGCTTTCGGCGCCCGGCGTACGGATTATGTCGATCGTTTCCGCTAGTAGCGCTCTTCTAGCATGATGCTGGAGGACCGTGATTGAAACATCACGTGCACTATATTTTCAGTCACCGAGGGTTACTCCGACGCACTTATTAATTTCGTTTCTCGCGACCACCGTCAGGGTATTATTTCCAGCTTCTGGTTGGCTACATTCGAATGTGTGAAGACGCCCTGGAACACGCCCAGCCCGCTTTCGGCCAATGGCGCCTCCTCATTTACCTCATATACTTCCCAATGAAATGGCCAAACTCTCTCTATATACGAATCTGGGCAAAGTGACACGGTGCTTGCGGAAACTGGCGACTGTCGGCGGGCGTAGCGGACTCCCGAGTGATAAGGCCTAGCTCCTCACCTGATCCCACGACGTCACGGGGCCGATCGTGACGCACCAAAAGCACAGCAGGATGCCGTCACGGCTTAGCACAGGAACCGATACGAGAGATGTTCAGATTAACGTGTTACCATAGTATCCAAGCAAAGACGTCTACCGCAGAAGACTCGCACTCGTTTACCGGAACATCGTATCGAGTCAAAAATGTTCCTGAACTCATACCGCTCACCGTAGTATCGACTACTGAGCGCGCGTGCTACGCGCAGAAGACTCGCTACATGCAGCCACGTGCGGCTGCCGGAAACCCCATCGTAGTCTGGATGGTGCCAAGCAAACATCGCTTTCCTGCTAGAAACTCTCTAGTGTCTTCGGCGCACCGGAACGTAAGGAGGATTCTCGAAATCCAAGTGCACCAAGAACAAAGGCGCTACGAACGCACCCTCCGAAAAAGCAGAGCCACGAAAACTTCTCATTAAAGCGTACTCCACGTACACTCGAGTCCCGAGAAAACATAAACTTTTCTTGATCATTGTGATAAACCCGGTGAGCACACGAGTGTTTCATGTGTGCAACGCATCCGAAACCACAAAGTTTCCCGTAACCAAGCACGACAGATCATAAGCGCAAGCACACTTTCCGGGCTCGTCGGTTTATCACAATGATCAAGATTAGCTTAATTGTTTTTCTTCTATCCAGTCAAATGAGTCTCGCGTGATAAGGTACTTACTTGTCAAATGAGTCTCGCGTGATAAGGTATTACTTGTCAAATGAGTCTCGCGTAATAAGGTACTTACTTGTAAAGTGCATGCAGGGAGAATGTACAAAAGCATCCAGTTTTGTGAGGAACACGAGACAACAATATGTTATAGGGTCGAAATTTAATTGCGAGTCACGATTACATACTGACTTACACATGTCGACGTCGTAGTACATTCCAAACGTATGCACCTCGAGAAATGCGCGGTAACCAAGACCCAAAATTCACCAAACGAGTTTTAGTAGACGCAACCCGGTATGTACATTCATTGTGCTCGAAAGTCAGACAGAACAAAGCCATCGCAACAATGTACATGCCGTTCGTTTGGTTATGTACAGATACACGTTGCCCCTCTATGCACGGAAAGCGTGGCACTTTGTCGTTAGGACAATAAATTGTTTGGCCTCCGGAAAAAGAAAATATATAAGCGAACAGCAAACGACAATAAAGAGAATTCCCGATACCATCTTCGAATGTTTCGAGGCGTTGTTGTTCGCAGAGTGGCAGCCCGCAGTGCATGACGGTGCTACTATCAGAGCTCTCGTTGTTCTCGTCCGTCAGTCGCTCCCCTTCTACTTCTTATAGCGGTGAGCTATTTCGCACGTCTGCCAGGCTTCCTGAGCACAGAGGGGGCTAGGACAGATATTACCAAAATAAATCTCTCACTCACCATCGGGAAAGTAAACAAAAAACAACAAAAAACCCACACAGCTTTAAATCAATCTTGTAATGGCTACGGCGAAGTTTCAGTTCACTACATCGTCCCGGTTCCTGACTACTGACCACCTAGAACCTCAAGTTGACAAGGGCTACACCACATCTATCATATAAGACGACACCATAAATAACGACCTCGTCATAATCATCGAAAACTTTATAACTGCAGCATAGAGTAACATTGACTAAACATATCTCCGCAGCTGATGCCTCTAAACCGCAGCAATGCTAACATCTAAAAGAAGGAGAAGCTATTGAAACTAAAGGGAGGAAAACGGTGCTAACGTAGCAGACAACGCTACCGCCGACTGTGGACTCTTGTAGCGCCGTAGCAGACGACTCCATCTACGGCAGCAGACGATGGCATATTGCTATAGTCAGGGAGAGGTCGAAGAGCGGCACGGCGTCTCCTTCGGGCGCCCAGCCTTCGACACGCTCTTGTTGCCTTCCGCCGTGCTTTGGCTGCGCGTGCACGCTCGAGGGTCATGAGACGCCGAAGCACTGTCGAAGGCAGAAAGCTCGCGCTGGAGGCGGAACGACTGAAGGACGCCGTTGTAACCCTGTCAGTGACTGTGGTGGTGGTAGCATAGGGCACTTCTAGCACTAGCAGACAACAGAAAGTGAAAACGAAACTGATCGAAAAAGCGTAATAGAAACAACGGCGGGCAAAAATAATCCAGTAAATACGAAGATGAACGACGCCTCGTGTCTTGCGTCTCTTCGAAGAATAAAAATGACGTTCCAATAAACTTGTCAGGCAAAGCATCGCGATCGATGACGAATATTCGAGTGTGGAACGATTAAATTTCTTCAATCAAAACAGGATGACTGCTCTGACTCAGAAGAAGAAAAAAGTTCTTTGCAAAAACAAGTTATTGCGAATGGTTATTGATGAATCACGATGAAAGGAAATCAGATGAGATCACGCGCGAACATTTCCGAGAAAGGAAGCGGAAAAACAAGGATCCCATTTCCCCATATAAAAAAAAAAAGAAAAGGAGATATATATACAGGTCTCGGACGAAACGCGGAAGTCAGCACGAATAAAGCGCGTCAAAATTCAAAGGCAAAATAAAAGAAGAGAGAAGCAGGTTATGTGAAGCGCTAATTTTAGAAGCAACTAATAAACACATATTAGAGTACTGCTCGCGGGATAGGGCTTTGCTCCAGAAAAGCTTGTGTTTAATTGGTAGTCAGATCGCTTACATTGCAGAATAATGGTATTTCTATCTCGCTCAATACTTTGTCGAACTCCAGGAGTTCCACAAATCGACCTGTGAAAGTGTACTCTATTTGGCATTCAACCGTATACAATGACTTGAAAGTAGTAAAAAAACAAAAAAGACTTCCGAAAAATCACAGAAACGACAGGCGTGCGAATTAAATACAATGCATATTTGCTGCAAGCCACGATCGGCGACAGATCATGATGGGCCGCAGATAAGAAGTCAGGCTTCAAGAAAAACGTTACTACAGTAACGTTTTTACAGTAGTAACGTTACTACGTTACTATTGTTTTTTGGCCCCCCTCGGACTTAACAAAAAAAAAAAATCAGGTAATATTAAAAAAAAAGAGCTACAGAAAAGAAAAAAAAAGTTCGGGAACGAAAACAACTTTACGCTATACTCCTCTCGAAAATGAAGAGGGCAGCTCAAAAGTTTTTCGCACACGAGTATACAGCTGCGACTAAAAACACTCTGAAGCAGTAGTACCGTCGTCCTCCGATCAATAATATATATATAAAAAGGAGTATTACGATGCTTCAAATAATTGCACTATCCCGGACGATTCGAGCACGCAAGATTCAGCGATTCTCGCGGAACACTTTATACACGATCACCTTTGTTCTCTTCAGTCAGTTTGCCGCCACATCTCAGCTCGAGAAATTCGAAACGAAAATCGGGAAATCCGTACAAGTCAGACTTTCCACCGAATACTTCGCGTCATCGTAAATCCAAAATAAAAGAAGGTTGTACGCTTGCCGGCACAATAGATTACGCACCAGCCCATCTCACAAATGAAAAAATTAAAGATTAAAAAAATCGTAAAATTGACGTTTTTAACCGAGTGTCGCCCGTCGTCAAATACGCGACGACCGTACGTGCGTGCTAACAGAATATTGTACGAGTGAAGCCAGCACAGACAACAAGAAATAAAGAAATCAAGCGCAAATTAGAAACACACACTTTACAGCAACCACATTGACGACTCTTGGCAATCTATACAGTCACTCCTCAATTACGCAACATTTGTCAGTAATTTAAAAAAAAGTCGGGCCTAGTTCAAATAGGGACTTTCCGATTTCTAAACGGGAAGCACATTACCGCAACCCCCGAAAGATCGCCCATCTCATAATTTTCACGGTTATCTTTTCACCACGGGTGAGTATCCCTTTGGGATTTTTCGATAGATGAATTCATATTCCCCCAAAATTTCCCTTCCATCGCGTGGTGCCACAGTATAAGGTTCACGTAGATGTGTGGCGGTCCTGTGTAATGTGCAAAACATTTCGCGGGCCACCAAAAAATATTAGGCTAGCAGTATAAAAAAAAAAGAAAAAGACTCGCAATTCGTAACACTGCCGAGTCACACAAGTATTCCGTACAGAAACACCTGTAGAAAACCAACTTGCACTTCATGGGCAGTGGACAGCATAAAAGCATCGCCGACTCCGTCGTAACGCGGCAGCGAAGGCTACGGCTTCGTTGATCCGTGGCCCTAGCTGTCTATATAACTGCGTTCTTTGCTTCGCGTGTGCGTTTCACTGATCCATCTTTGAGTAATAGTAGCTAGCAGTGTTCACTGCACTCCAAGTTTCGATGAAATCGAAGTATTGGGAAATTTCACTGTTCAGATGACGTTGCAAGGAACCAACAAGTTCCGGTTCTTTCAGCATGAAAAAAATAACACAGCTATACATTGAGTGTTTCAGTTTCCCAACAGAATGAAACGCTCGCTAGTGTAGCGTTGTAGAATTCTGCTGTTTATATCGTCTGCTCGCAGAAACAAGGCAGCGCCATATTGAATCGGGTTTGCTGAGCACAGTGGGCTCGCATGGTGTTTGGTAACTTTCAGGACCTAACCTGTAAAAAAACAAAACAAAGTCAAAACATAACGACGATTGTCGTTTTGAGATGCAACGTGTATACCTCCGGCTACAAATTGTTTAAGGGCATAGGAAAGAAGTTGACGCTGCACGGAACTAGGCAGTGATTCCGCTTTCAAGGCTGGTAACTCTCATTTCAAAGGCGCACGTTCGCCCACCGTCGCGTAGAGGATCACGTGACCTTTCGGACCACGTGGTTTGTCGTGACGTGGACGTGACTCCGACGACACGAGGTGCAACAAGCAAGGCTGGCTGCAACTATAGATGCAACCTCGTCGTGAGCAAGACCGTAACATGGCGTGTGGTGCATCGCAAGCGTCGAGCAATCCTTATCTTTAATTAGAAAAAAAAATAGAAGAAAAACTCATAACAAAACAAACGCTGTTGGACCATACTTATCCTTCCACTGGGTTAGTCAAGAGCAGAGTATTTATAGGCAAAAGTACTCGCAACAAAGCAAGGTCGTTCTGTCCAAAATAAGACAATTCGTTAACACGACAAGTGAAGTTGGCACATGACGATGCGTTAGAAATATAGCGCTCTTTTCCGTTCCCACGTCGAGTGATATGGACGAGAAAACTGCAGCGGCTGAGTGCCGACGTCGGATGAGTTCAGATGATTCTTCGAGAGGCAGTGATTATGAGAAAATCTACAAGATTTGTTGTTGTTGTTTTTGTACATATATAATCCATATACAGAGCCTATACAAGATAGCGGTCCTCAGCGAGACGGCACGAAGTGAATAATCCCAAGCTTCAAATAGTGACGATTCACCAAAATTACGCCTATTCCTTTTTTTTATATTTTAATCGCGATGTTGGAGGAGTCAAGATAAAGTACGGTAGTTATAACTTAATAGAGTTGCCAAATGCAGAGCTCATCTAGTGAAAATCCGGCGGTGAACCCCTCTGTATTCGTTGTATGATCGTATAAACTACAGATAAGGCAGCACAACTAAATTGACAAAGCTCTCACGTGACGCCGCTAGGGTGGCGCTGCTGTCGGCGCGACGCATACGCAGAACTCAAGGCGAATCTGGTCGTGCGCGGCGCCCGAACTTGGAGTGGCCAATACGCGAACTTGTTTGTAAACAGTGCGTTGGTCTTGTAAACAGGTTGTTAAAACAAAAATATACGATTTGCAACAATTCTAATATTGAGATAGAATAATCATAAGCATAATAAAAAAAGGTACAGTTTCCTTTCGCGGAGAAAGATAAGACCTTTTTTCGACTAAACCCCAAATGCCGGAAAAAGTACAAAAAAAAAAAAGGGGTATGTTGCAACGCTAGCGCGGAGGGTTGCAAATCCGTGCCTGCATTTCTCATTTGCGTCGGGAAAATGGGGTATACCTTCGGAAAACTGTCGGTGAAAGTACGCTTTTTGAGACTCGGGACTTATCGGTACCTCTGCTCGCAACCTGTTTTATATGCTATAGATACGAGTTAGATAGCTGCGCGAACGGTATCGAGAATAGGCGAGGGACGAGGCGATACTGGACGAACGGAGTATGGTACGGTTGAACATATTGGACGTATTTGGCTTATAATTCATAGCGCGCAATGCGCTGGATTGGCGAAGCCGAGCAGTCGATACGCTATTGGGGAGATGCACTTTGACACGCGGGCGCCAAGAGATCTGTCGCGCCCATACCTCACAATTTCGGAAAGTATGCGGCAAAAGTCGAGCTCTTCCGAACTCGTCCACGTAACGACATGTGACTCCGTGACGTCACGACCTATAGTGGCACCAATAACGTGACCTACAGAGGCACAAACCACGTGATGACACGTCATGTGGTCCATAGTGGCACAAACCACGTGACGTCCCATGGTGGCACTAACCACGTGATCTATAGTGACACAAACCATGTGATGGCACGTGGTCCATAGTGGCACAAACCACGTGACCTTCGTATGTATTGTACATAGGACGATTTTGTCAGGCGTGACCAATGTGTTTATCTAGGTAAACGACAACAAATTAAAAAAAAATACGTCACAGTCGTAGATTACTTGACTGCTTCTAATCTGTCGCTTGTGAAGCATGAAGTGCATCATCCCGCAGCTGAAATGCACCCTCTCAATGTTTACCAAGTAATGAAGTCTGCCAGGAAGCTTGCCCGTTGATTAGGGTCGGCTCATAGCGACTCCTTGCACACGCGGCACCTTTCATCCCACACCCATTACTAGAAGAAGAATAAGAGAGAATGCTTTGGCTTTCCGCCTCGTAAATGCAGCCGCCATTGGCATTTGCAGCTTCCACTGGTCGGTATGGGTGTGGTCACAAACTCCCGTTTGAAAGGAGAGCTGACCACGTGTCCGTGGGAACTCGTTGGGGTCTAGGATACATTTCAGAAACGACTTCTCAGACGAGGATTTGGGGAATAATAAAAAACAAAACTTTCTAATGGAGATCATGCGGCGTAAAACTGGATAGTGTCGCAGGTGTAAATATACTCATAAAAAAAACATCGCAAGCCGTTTGCAAGGAGCTGCCACAAAACAAAGAAAAACAAAATAAGCACGATCAGAAAAATATCAAAAGATTCAACAGAGATACGACTCCCGCAAACAATATTTTGCATGGAAGGTGGTCATCATTTTTAGTAGCTTTTGTTCCATCTCAATTGCGCTGTTCCCTCATTATTCAATATCTCGTAATAATTAAAAATAAAGGTTTCGCAACGTGCGGGCGCCTAAAGAAACCGTACGTCGAACACTCCTCAATACTCATATCCAGAATCGGGTTTCCAGAATTTTCTTCTTTCCGAAAACTAAACATCTTTTTTCTCGGATGCCTTGCTTTCACTCTGTTCTCGGCATAGCATAAAAAAAGAAAAGTTAGAACGTTTTAGTTGGAGCATTCTAATAGCAGACACGGACGGGAACAATTTTATATGACCCATGTTAGAGAGCGACTAACGCGGGACAAGTCTGGTCTTTAAAAAATACACGTACCGCGCGCTCCATGCAAAACAGATCTACAGCAGTAATAGCTTCCGGATGACACGAGAGAGTATTGGTAAGCGTTCGCATTACGGGAATTATCATTGCGAGCAGTGTACACATCATAACTGCATACACTGCCTGAATTAGAGTAATGTCATTGTCGTATAAAACTGAAGACTGCACAAAGCGCAGTCATGCAAAAAAAAATACACAATAGGACAGCGGAATTTGGGGATTTGAATACTGGGTCAGTTACTTGCACCTACTGGGAATTTGCTCGGTTATAAACTATTTCAATTTTAGTAGAACCCAATATGAAGGGAAGGCTCACACTAAAAGTCGACCGACCTTTCACCATGAAGATAAACATCAGTAAAAACTAAAAACAAATAAAAAATTAACAAGCTAATATGGAAAGGGTTCAGATGTAAAGCTGCCAGATGGAGATGGGCTGGCGGTACATCCCGGGCGCGCCTTGCTCACTCCCGCCGAACACGTAGAAGCAGAGCCTCCAGCGGTGCTGTTCCGGCCGTGCCCTGCTGGGACTGGACAGCTTGACCCGGACGGGCGTCCCGTGGCAGCTCTCTTCCTTGATAGCCTGGATCAGGTGGGTCCTGGGCTGGCCTGAACCGCGCAGCACGACCGCCGTCGAAGACCCCGAAGGGACCCTCTGGGACACCCTGTCCCAAGACCTGGCCCTCTGCTTGACCACCTGAATGCCCGGCTGCGCCGCCACGCTGAACGTGTTCATCTCCAGGACGGCAGAGTCCTCCGAAGAACGGCCGGCGTTCAGGGACACGGGCCTGGAAGTGCGAGGGCCGTTGCCGGTCAGGAAGTTGACAATGTCCCGCTGGAGCTCCGGGTCGTCCTCGGCAAAAGAATAGTAGCCCGAGCAGTGGGACACGCTGTGGGACAGTTCCACCACGGGCGTCTGGAGGCAGCTGCCGCCGGTGCCGTCCGACAGGGTCGAGAAGGACGTGTAGCTGCTCGTCGAACGCCGGGCCTGCCGCAGCTTGGCGGAGCTGCGGGACTCCAGGTCGATGAGAAGGTCACTGCGATCGGCCGTGGCAGGGGCCTTCATGGAACCGACGTCGTTCTCGCACGGGCTGTGCTGATGCTCCTGCGGGCTCGTCGTCGCTGTGGTCGGGGAACAGCAGCAGCTCCCGCCACCGAGGACGGCCGGGGCAACGGCGTTGTGGCCGCGAGCCGAGAAGGTCGTCAGGCTCTGGGAGCTGGTCATCCTCCGTGAACGCCCGGACTGCGGCGGCGGGCTCAGCCGTCCCGGCACCACGTCTTCGTCCCGGTTCCGCGGCAGGATCTCGGACAGCGGACGCACAGCGATGTGGAGCTGGTGACGTGGCGTTGAGGACTCGCTGTCCGAGGGCTCCAGGACGGCGTCCGAGCTGAGGGACTTCTGGATGGCCGTCGACGGCTGGAGATTCGGCGTTCCGCCCGCGGACGAGTCCCCCGTCAAGGAGATTCTGGAGCTCGTCGCGACGCACGATGCCCACGCCGTAGTTGCCACTCGAGATGCTGCGCACCAGCCGGCTGCTGGACAGCTTCTCCTTCAGGGACCTGCGAGGTCGTGTAAACGGTTCCAAAATGCCACGAGCGGGAAAAAGTAAAATAATTTGACGCGCTGCAGCATCGCGGTTGTTGCAAGGCAATCGTGATGTCAGGAAAATGTGGCATTGTAAATGGTGTCACCAGGCAATCTCGGCAGCCATCATTCCACCCCGATTTGTTTTGAACAGGATGAACGTTGTGACGATGTGCGGTCGTGTCATCACTACCGTGTGATGCACATTTAACGCTCTAAGTTCCCAGTAGTACTGCTCTGGCCAAACGGCCTATTTACCGAAGTGGTGACGAAGGCGAGTTGGTTCATTCTTACAAATTGGTGATACAGCATGACAAAAAAACAGGGACAGAGATAGCGCTAAGCTTAGAACGAGCGCAGTTCGTTCTACGTTCAGGGAGATAGGGAAAGAGAGAGAGTTTATATTTTTAGATTAACTGTAGAGCGTGTTGGTAAAGTTGATTTGATGCGGAAAGAATAACACAAACTCGGGACAGGGGACGACGAACGTATATGTTTCATGGAAGTTATGTTCGTTGTCTGTTGTCCAGAGTTTGTTCTATTACTTCAGTGTCAAGTCAGTTTACATTTTATTACAATTTTTTTAACGTTTCACTGACACGTAATTTTAAATAAAAACAAACGGTATAAAATGACAAAGAAAAAACTCAGATTTCTAAACAGGAATTTCATTAAAGAAGAATTTTCAAGTCCCCCAAAACCCAAAGCTATTTCTAAAAAAAAAAAAAAATAAACAATTGCATTTTTGTAGATATTTTATGTGCCAGCGTACGACAAGTGCGTAACAAAATACACTTTCCACACACACAGCAAAACCATTTTTTTTAATGGCTACGTAGTGAGATTTATTTTAAGCTAAAAGCGACTCCAAAGCGTGCTTCTATTTTCAGGGTGTCTCACTGAACCACTTAAAGGAATATTTTTCCGAAGCTAAAGGGCCCCTGAAAAGAAAAAAAGTGCTTTTTTAACAATCTAATTGGGACACGCGTGTCATAACAATTAATTTTAAACGAAAAAAAAATTAGAGCAATATTGACGGCGGGAAACGCGATCTAGTTGCCAATCACCTCCTTTCCACTGGCTTTCTTTCACGGCATTTCGGGCGCTTGGAGGAGAGGTGGATCGGCTTCGCCTCCACGACCGAGATGGTCATTCCGCAATGACCCTGATATCATCAACTTCGCGAGCAGAATTTCAAATAAATCTCTCGCCGTCAATATTGCTTCTAATCTTTTTTTTTTCACATATAATTTATTTGACACGCGTGTTCCAACCAAACTGACTTAATTTTTTTTTCCTATCGTGTGCTTTTTAAGGGCCCTTTTCCAAAGGCGCGTACCTGAGGTTGACCTGCGAGGCGAGCTGGGCGCCGTATGCGTAGCGGTCTTCGTCCTCGTCCTGCGAGCCGGTCCGCTTGCTGCACAGCCTGGACACCGGGTGCACCTTGAAGCGGAACGAGGCCCTGCGGGGATGACCGTCCCCGCCGACGTCGCCTGGGACGCCGACCAGAGCCCGTCCCCGTCCACGTCCGCCGCCGACGGCCGCACCCGGTCCGCCCAGGTGGGCATGCTCGGGTTCACCAGGGCCACGTGGCGGCAGCGGGGAGTCGGCGCGTTGCCCTCCACCACCACCTTCTCCCAGGTCTCGCTCGCTGCACGGGGAGGGGCTTACATATACGCGACGCGTGGGTAGACTCACTCCAAGGCCCGTTCACACTCTTGCGACCGAGTACGACCGAGAGACCAGACCGGTTTTAAGCTCTTGCGATCTCTTAGGACCGGATGCGCTACAGCGGAGCTGGTCCTAAGAGATCGCAAGAAGCTTAAAACCGGTCTGGTCTCTCTCGGTCGTACTCGGTCGCAAGAGTGTGAACGGGCCTTTATGTTAAAGACCGACGACCAGTTCGCGCTTTCCTCGCTTCCTCCTCTCCCCCTTCTACACTGTCCACCGTTGCCTGTTTGCTCCTCCCTCATGGTGAGGAAGATCTTCTGCCTTGCAGAATCTCGAGTGTGATCCTCGGCCTTTAAAGCTTTAGACGGGAACTTCGTCCGCGTCTTCGTGCACCCGATCTCACTTCGAGGGCGCCAGGATGCTACCGGCCTTGATTACGCTCCACGACGCTACCAGGTGTAACCATGCAGCGTCAAAAGCTCGAGTCACTAGGCCTTTTCTGTTTGGTTCATCAGCGACGCTAGAACACGCACAGACACGTGACGAACGGTGCGCTTTTCGGGCTGCCTGATTTGGTCCCACCGGCTCGTATAGCGTCTGTGACGCCTGGACAAACGAAGTGTAGGTGGCGTTGGCTGGTCGCACCGTCGGAGGGGGAGAGTGTTACCCAACGAGCTTGGTGTTAGCGCGCCGCTTACGCTCCGCCTAACCAACACCTTCTATGCATCTCGAGGACTTTGTGCCGAATTTTAGCGTCGCCTAAAGAGGGAAACGCGGGGCGCCGATTGGGCGCGAGCGCCGTGCCAGCGTTCGGCCGAGAACCGTGTCCGCCCTGACTGGAGACGAGTCTCAGCCAAGAACTGACATCGTGTCCGATCCGGGTTTGCCTCTACAGCTGGCGTCAAAATTCGGGCCTCGTTATCTCGGAGGCATTGCACCAACTTCTTCCTAAATAAGAACGAAGTGTCTAGCGTTACGTCCGACGTAACCCAAGTTACGTCCAAATCTCCGCCTTCCCTAGGTTCACGGGGGAGAGAGAGGAGGGCGGGGGGGGAGGGTTAGGTATACGCGTTTCCAGTGCTCCGTCCGGACGTAACGCTAGCCACAGCGAAATAAGAAAGCCCAAGTGCCGAATTTTCCTGCGTCACTAAAGAGGGCCACCGTAGGCCACAGATTGGACACGACCACGGCGTCAGCATTCCGCTTGGAGTCGTGTTCTCGGTGATTGGACATGACTCCTAGCCGAACGCTGACGCCGTAGTTGCGTCCAATCTGCGGCCTTTTTATCTAACGCCACACCTAAGCTGTCGCTGTGTTTCACCTTACGGGCTGCGTAAGTGTTTACCAATATTTTCTTACCATCTTGGCAACATTAACATTGGTCACTGTACACCGAATAGGTATTTAGGACTTCCCCTCACCAGCGACCTCATATAGAGCAGTCACGTTAAATAATTTAAAAGGTTTAAAAAGTGCAAACAAAACAAGACAATACAGGCACAAAGACGACACGACGGGCGCCAACTCACAACTGATTTTATTAGCAAAGCATCGTCACTTGTATACACAAAATATGTTGCCACACCTGCAATACAACCAATCACCACTTTCACAAACAGCTATCTAAAAAAGTTACATTTTTTTTTCTGGAGCAGAAAAAGAGAAGGCATACTAACGCAATTGCCATCTTTCCTTTCGATGTAAAACGCCTCTATGATCTCTCTCTCTCTCTCTCTCTCGGTTTACCTTTGCTTTTTTAAAAAAAATCTTTGTTGCAGCCAAAAGAGGCTTACAGACAGCGCATAGCCTGCAGTGGTCAGCAAGATGTCCCCTCGCGTAGTTGCGCACAGAAAGATTATGTTTTCGTGCCCTGTCGTTGAAACATCGGCCAGTTAAAGGAGTCGCTGAAGATTAACTGCACACTTTGGCATGCAAAACGCAACCTAAACCTCGCTTCACCCGAAATAAGACAGCCTAGCCCACGCATCCCTGGTAAGATCTCAACTCGAATATGCATAGGCGTCGCTTAGAAGGTCGTGTGCACATAGCGTTTAAGAGGGCTTCACAAAACAGGTAGCGCGGTTGCAGAAAGTGGGCTACCCCCGGAAGACTCTGGCGGAGGTAGAGGACAGTCTAATAAAAAAATACACCGAAGGCACTTAGACTGCTTACGTGTATACAAATGCGGAAGCATTTCTACACGCAGCGCATTTTCTACAAGCAGCGCGCCGTTTTCGCTTTCTACAAAGCGCAATTAATTGACTGGCTGATTGATTCCCATTGCCTGATTGATTGACTGACCCACTGACTGATTGCTCGATTGATTGACTGACTGAATGATTGGCTTGTGAGGGAAGGGCGTTACAGTACACGCAAGCCCCGGTAAGGTCGTTCTGACACCGTGTGAACCAGTGTACGGAGCAGAGGACGTGGTACCAACTCACCGAAGTGGAACCTCCAGAGGTCGTTGTTGGCCGTGCCCTGGTGCTCCCCTCCGAAGAGGTACATGCAGCCCTGCGCCTGGACGGCCGCGTGGCCGTGCAACTCGCCGGGGCCGCCCTTCGAGGGACGGACGCGACTCCAACGACCAGTCTCTGCGCGGCAGCCACAAACCGGGAAAAAAAAGGCGTTTTATTAAAGACTTTTAGGAACTGTTTTTTTTTTTAGGGAACTGGTAGCGCATGCGCAGTGCGTAGCGGAGGGCCCATCGTACCGTATCGGATGGGCAAAAACAGTTCCTTGAAGCCCTCTATGGATCTACCGCCCAAATGTACCGCAAGCGGAACGCATTAGCGATAGGTACGAAAATCTGGGAAGCGTGACGACCCCGAGACGTCACGGTGTCGCATCATGTCATGTGACATCAAGTCACACTGACGAGAGCACGGTACGGCGAAGCCGACGCGACACAAATCCCTAGAGCATTAAGAACGATTGAACTTTCCTGCGCAATTATACGCACGCGATTTCCGATCGTGGCCCCTTCTAAACTATAAGAGAGCCGCGTTCACTGCACGCCTTCACGTTCTCGACGCTGTACGCGTTGATGCAGCGTCTCACGGAAACCACGATTGGACTGGTCAGTTTATTCTTTCACTTTCTCATGTACAAACCCATTTAGTCGAACATCTTCGAGCTTAAGTTAGTCCAATCACGCAGTGTGAAGTCCACACCATTTCTAAATAAACACGTTAGAGGGTCAGAAAAATTGACTGTCTGACAAAAATGATACAAAAATTAGGATAGTTTAATTTTACTGTTGCAAGCAGCAAGCAAGCGCAAGACACGTGTGAAAACAAGTTTATAAGCCCTAAGCAAAACAACAAGCGAGGAGCATGTGCGTGTATATACCAGCTGAAATGCTCATAGAGAGCTTCTCAGTACCAAGTACATATAATCGATTTTTTAAAAGGCGTCGTGATACCAGGAAAGTAAACACGAAACTGCTGGCAATAAACAAAAGAAACCTTTTTTTTCTCATGCGTTTAGAATTGATTACAAAATAGCATGCTTGTAGCAAAGAGACGTTTGTGTCTACTAGCAATGCTGGTCACTTGTTTAGCTCCAATGGACTAACCCATACAAGAATCTAGAATGTGTCCCAATCGAAAAGACAAAAAAAAATGTATTACCCGTAACAGCTTTTTTATGGCCCATCAGACCTCCTTGATGGCCCATCAGGCCTTCATAATGACCCCATAAACTTCCTTGAACGTTCATTGACTTACTCGATGGCACATCAGATTAGCACGGTGGCCCATCAGACTCCCCCGATGGCCCATCAAGCTTTTTTAGTTGCACATCAGACTTCGAGGGTGGCCTGGATGGCTGGCACATCATCAGACTCCCTTGATGAATGGCTCATCAGACTCCTCGATGGCGCATCAGATTTCCTTAATGGCCCATCAGATTTTCCTGATGGCCCATCAGACTTTCTTGATGGCCCATCATCAGACTTGCATGACGGTTCATCGGACTTCCTCGGTGGTTCATTCGACTATTTTGATGGTCCATCGCGCTTCCTTGACGGTTCATTCGACTGTCTTGATGGACGGTCCGACAAACTTTCTTGAACACGCGTTATCCCAACACAGATCAGACCATCTGCTTAACGGACCATCAGATAACTTTCAGATGATCCTTTTCGATAGGATATTTGTTTCTCATGTCTCTCACCAAAGTGGTAGCTCCAGAAATCGGACCTCTCCTGGAGGTCGGCGAGTCCTCCGTAGATCCACATGGCCTCCTGGTGGACGACGCACGTGTGGCTGTGCCTCGGGGCAGGACCCAGCTCGGCCGCCGAGCCGTCGGTCCAGCCGCCATTGTTGCCCCCATTGTTGCCGCTCCCTCCGACAACGGCAGCGCCACCGCCACTCAGAAGCTCCCACTGCTCCGTGTCTGCGATGGAGAATGCCTTTTTAGGGACGCACGATTGGGAATCATATAATATACAGGGTGAATTTTTTAGGCTTTACGGTCTTTCCTTTAAAGAGCCGTGAAAGTTTCACAAATGTTGTTTAAGCAGGTTAGTTGTACATCCAAGGGACTATAATACAGGCTGAATTGTCACAAAATATCGGGTAATAAGCTAAAATTTGTTAATTAGGTTAATTAGTGAAAATAAACATATAGTTCCATTTAGAAACTTGCTGAGCGTCATCAAAAACAGCTATTTTTCCAAGGCAATTTTTTTTTTTGCGGGAACACGTTTTATGGAGATTTGGGAAATTAGTTTTGTTAAGAAATATGTTACGTCACCGTAACATATTTGTGACGTAACATATTTCTTAACAAAGCCAATTCCTCGAATTGTCGAAGACGTGTGCCTAAACTATCATATATCGGGGAAGGAATACCAAAGAACACACACACACACACACACACACAAAATCTACCATTGTTTTAATTTGAGTTGAACTTGGTTCACTTCGTTTAAAGTCTACGTCCGCTCGTTTAATTCATCCATTTTTAGCCAAAGTGTTTCTGTAAGAATCTCCACGTGGACGAATTAATATATCTAGAGTAAAATTATAAATAAATTTTAAAGTGAAAGGATCGAGAAGGAAACAAAGAATATCCCCGGGAGGGATGAATGGGATCCCAAATCTCACGGCGTCCGCGGGAACAAAGCGGGATAAGAAGGAGAGTGAGAGAGAAAGAAAGGGAGGGAGAAAAAAAATCCCCTTGGCGAGAGCGTTCGAGCGAGAGAGCAAGACCGCCTTGCATCAGAGCTCGGAAGCGGAGGCGGTGGTGCGCTATCTAGCAGACGATGCGATGACTCATCGTTGCCTCGCGGAAGCAGCCGACTGCACAGCTCCAAGATGGCCGCGCCCCCTATCCCACGAAAAGAAGGGGGAGGGGCGCAACGAGTCGAGTTCAAAGTTGGCGCCCCCACAGCTGCGGCTGCTGCGAAAGGTGCGGGGGCATTCGCCGAATTGCAGAATTCCGATATATGTCTCCGAGAGTCTACAGCCTGTCTCTTGTACGATGTGTTAACAATAAAACCGCGGCTTAATATGTATTTCTTTTACACAGTGTGAAAGTGACGATCAATGCACTTGTTTATGGTACAAGAGAAATAAGCACGTATCAATTCCAACCACCAAAATCATTCTGAACATATTTTTTTGTTGATAGTATAACGTAAACTCATTTGCTCGCTCGATGTAAAAGACGAATTGGAGAGACTGTCCGAGGCGTGATTCTTGCTTGTATGTCAGATTGGTCCTACAAAGGCTGTCTATAGACGTGTTCGAAGCACACGTATGTGCGAAGCAAACATGTGCTTGAAGCGTGTGCACGCGTGTTTCTGTCGTCGCGTCTCCAGCGAACGCCATGTCCCTTGTATGATGTATGAGTAGTGTGTCTACGGCTCGAGGAATCCGGAACCCGTCGACCTACGCAACTGACGCTCGGCTATGTGAAAATACTTCGAGGTTTCCCTTTGGAAACTGTCGGAACGAGCCTCATATATTCGGAAGTTCCTTCCGCTTCCACGGAGGGGTCAAAGGTACTGTGTGGTTTGTTTCCAAGAAGCCCCCGTGTCGGGAGAGATGACTAACGAAATGGACCTCTTTCGAAACACATGCCCTCTTTTGGTAGATCTGGAATCCCAGCACAATGGCGGTCTAAAATTGCAACGTCACGGCACCTTTTATGGGTCTCGTTGAATTAGAGGAGAACCCCCCCCCCCTTTCCTTACACACACACACACACAAAAAAAGGTGATGAGCGCATTAGGTAGCATTTTCGACAATTTTTGATTGGCTCGTCGGCTCCTAGCGAATTGGCCGAGCTCCGACATTCACTATATGACGGAATGACTTGCACGTTCCACCATGCCAGTTTTTCCGCCTTTGTTCAGCGGTTTCGACTGTCTAATAATCGAAACGTACCTTTCAAAAGGGGTCTATCTATAGACCTTTGCATCGCTTATCACTCGGGCGAAAAATGCTGAGTCACCGAGCTGGGGACACGTGCGCAGCGTCTGATATACCCCACAGCAGATCAACAGCGCATTGTCAGAGGGCGTTCCGCGGCCCAGCAGAAAAAGATGGGAGCGCGCAGAAGGCGACTTTTACAAAAGCCTATAGCACGCGGCAATATTTTGAGCGGGTTGCGCGAATGCGTGGCGCACGTGGGTATACTCTAGTGACAAATAAGTTCTTCGGTTCTGTGCTTTCGGTATATAGACCTAAAAAAATTTACCTCACTGACGTCATGCCACTGCGGTGGCGCTGCTGCCGGTACTGCACATGCGCAGACGCTTCACTCCACCCTAATTTGGTTTCTGCCCACGCGCAGTGCCCACATCTGGTGTGGGCAAAGCGGGCTTGTTTGTAAAAAACTGTGTTTGATAATGAAGCCCAAAGCCGGTTTTACCGAAATTATAATAATAAAAAAAACGAACTGAAACTGTTTTTTTATTAAAACTGCAAAAAAAAAAAACATTAACGGAAGAGTTTATTAAAAAGACTTATGTTGTGCTGACCCGATACACAGCCCGCACTGAACTGCCAGCGAGACATGCTTATCTCTTCGGGAACTACAGCTGCTATCTCGTTTACTTTTCTTATCGGTACCGGGACGTTTTTCAAGCATTCGGGTCACACGCATACTCCCTGGGACTCGGGAAATCCCATGCCCATGTCCTATTTTCCTCAACATAAGCCCCGATTAGCGCGGATATATTTTTACCCTGACGCCCATAAACACCGGAGTTTTGGGCAAAAGAAACGCCGGAAAACAACCCCGAATTCGGAGGAAAATAGGCCCAGAAACACGGTACCCAACGCATAACGATCCTGACAGTAGATATGAAACAAAGAAACTCAAGGAATAGCCAAATCTCAGTTTCGTTCGAGACCATATCTCAAGTTAGTCCAACATCCATCACCTCCGTGTCAGATTCAGCGGCTCTCCTGTTACTGGAAGCTTGCTCGACGCGCAACTACTTCTATACCGCGACCTGCGTTAGGAGCAGGAAATTTACAGATTTCAATACTCAAATTTTTCGCTTTTTAGGTTATCGTGCCTTCGTAATTAATCCTCTCCACTAGCTCCCCTGTCCCCCACCTGCGAGCAGAGAGCTTCGTTTCGTCCTCATTGATACTTGAATGCCGATGGAGATGTTGGCATCGACTTCACACTGCCGGCTCCTCACTACCGATTGTGAAGCAAATAAATACAATAAAACGGGCTGTACGTTAGGTCTAGCATCAAACAGAACATGATTATCTATCTACATACCGGCCATACAATACGCCCAATGGAACGCGCCACTTATTGGGATCTTTTCGCGTTTCCTTTCCATCCATACGCTCACGCGACGAACCGAACAATATCGAAATAAAGCACGGTCGGGTTGCGCAAATTCATTCTATGTTTGCGGACGAACCATAGTCGAGCTTACACGCCCACCTAACAAGCTACGAGATTCCGCACACATTCGCAAAATAGGAACGCGCACGCACGCGCGCGCTCGAGTGTACACGCGCGCATTTTATTCATCGACACGCTGCACGCGCACAAGCACGCGGCACCCCCGTACGCAAGCGAGCACAAATGAGGAAAGGACAACAAAGCAACCCGAACAAAAAAAAACAACCTGGGAAGTTTTAAGAGCGGCTCGAGGTAATCCCAGCGAGTCGAGCGGATAGCAAATCTCGAAGAAGAGGGCGATGCGACGCGATGCGGGGCTGCGGGGATGCAGCGGTAGCAGTCGAGGACCTGGCAAATGGAATCAGCGGGAGAAGCCATCAGAAAGGGAAGGAGGGACCGGAAAGGGGAGGAATGTACTCCGTTCGCCTTCGGGCTGACAGTGCGGCAGCTCGTCGGGCCAATCATCCGCCTTTCTCCTTTCGTCAACGGACTCTCTGTGTGCGCACGGGTACGGGCGGGACCGTCATCACGTGGGGAAGGATAAGCGCGCGGATTGGTCCACCGAGCACGCATAGCTTCCGCGCCCACTGCCAGCTTACGGGTGAAAAAGGAGTGTGGGGAAGCGAGGGATGCTTTTAAAAAGGAGCGGGGGAGGAGTGGGCGTCAGCGGCGGGGAGGGGAGGGAAAAGAGGGGGGTGGAACAGTTGAGCCGCGTGTTCTGCTGCAACGCGAGCCATGACTCATCGCCGGCATGGTGTGTTCCTGCTGCAACCCACTAATTTTCTCTCTCCAGCTTTTCGGGGGCCCTTCTCATAACTGCCACCGGGAGGAGCTGTTTTCCTTCGAGGCGTGTTGGGGGAGAAAGGCGGTGGTAGCGGTTGGAACGTCAAACAGAGTTTAAAGAAACGATAAACTCGCGCGTAAAAGAAACACTTTTTTTTAAGCGTCCGCGGTTAATAGGTGTGTCGCAAATACGTTGCAGTTCTGCTCACGTGGAAATATTTCGAACATTCGTCTCAATTAGCCGAAAGATTTCCGGTTCATAGCCGTGGTCAGGAAATGAACTGCGGCGACAGCCGAGGAGCGGCATCGCTTTACTGCCCAGACTAAAGTCATTGGACCCTGTGACTTTAGCCCGACAAATGTAAACACGCTTCTTTTTTTTTGGGTGATAACTGAACATGATTAATTGCGCCTGTCACGTCAGATCATACTATAAATGATACGATATCAGACAGTTATTCTCCAGACAAAATCACATTTATAAGTAACGCATTCTTTAGGAGCTCTTGAACGATTTGATCGATGTTTCTTTCTGGCTGTGACGTTATGACCCTATCGGCCAATCAGGATTTTCGGGACCTTTTCTGCGACGCGACCGGCTTTTTCTGGCACGCCATCGACGCCGGCGCGACTCGAGCTTATTAAAGCTATCACTCTAAAATGTATTAATCACATTCCCCCCCCCCCAAAAAAAAAAAAAAAAAAAAGAAACAAAAAAAAACTTTGCATATGATTGCTGGCAACTGTCCCAACCTAAATATAATTTGTAGATACCGTTAAAAAAATGTCTCCAGGATTAATTAATGCCTTGAGTAGAATACGACATCGGTCAAAGTCTCGCAGGCACAGCTGGTCAGAAAACGGACTATACACCACGGTTGTATTCCAACCGTCGAAATTCATTGCCAGCCAAAACATTCGAGCACTCTACCACAGTGTTGCCATCTTTTTTTTTTTTTTGCGCGCGCCGCTAAATTGAGTTTAGGAAGTCATTAAACAGTCGCTAGATTCGCCAGGAAGTCGCTAAAATATTCGCTGAATTGCAAAAGCTTAGTAAACTCTTTTAAACTAAGTGAAATACGGTATGCATGTACGGAATGACTTGGAATGAACATGAGACACGGTATGAATGTACGGCGTGACTTGCACTCGTTTCCATTCTTTACTTGCCTCGCTGCCTTTTTTACTCCTTTAGCTTTTGAAGAAGGCTCTCACAACAACTAGATATTAGGTTAGGGGAGTACCCCGCGTCTCTTAACCTTTTTGATTGTCGTTGAAGACGGATTTTCATCTGGTGATTGCAACTTTTTTCCAGAGCCGCACTTAGAGTGAGCACTTTCAAACAAAACCAGGCTTTTCTTAATGCGCGGACAAAACTGCCAACAGACATGTTCTTCAGAAAAAAGAATCAACATGTCTAAAAACTGAATGCAGTTATTCACAGGCAATTCCCAGGTAAAAATTAAGTCCGCCTGACACCTCTCCCTAAACAGTTCGACAATCTTCTCAACTGTTTGGCGGAGAGCACGTGGGTACGTAGGCGCGAGAGAGATGGTCTGCAGTGTTGACATTTTTTTAATGCGAATAGCATTCTTTGGATACTTCACGCACTTTTCGTCTATGTATCTATCTATCTATCTATCTATCTATCTGGCTATCTAACCTCTTACGCCGCGGGTCGATAACAAATAAAAAAGACCGGCGCCGGCGGGATTCGAACCGTTGACCCTCTGATCAGCAGGCAGACGCGCTAACCACAGAGCTATGAAGGCAGTCATTCAAGGCACTCTAAACACCTGTTTATATCTTTACCATCGCGCGCGTTCCATGCACGAGGGCTCATGCACGAGGGCACGAGAGGCTTAGCACTGCCCCTAGCTCACCCCTCTCCCGCGCTCGGGAGAGGGTGATGTAGCGGCCGTGCTCACCCTCACGAGAGCGGAATGAGCCCTCGTGCATGGAACGCGCGCGCACCGGTAGCTGTGACAGCGCTGTAAGGCGCGTCCTATGGTAAAGATATAAACAACCGTTTAGAGTACCGTTGGTTGAGACTAGCTGAGACGCCAGAAAGTCTGGTCGGTACCATTTTGAGTGTTTGTGCGTATGGCGCGTGCTTTGCTCGCCTTCCTAAGTGACACAAACGCACGTGCTGGGCTGCGGAGATCGTGCGCAGGGCTGTGAAAGTGTCAACAAATTTAGAATCGCCTTAAGAGTGGGCTGGCGTATCTAGAGTGTGCCGGCCACCTGACGAACGCGCATAACTCCGCACCGTTTGATGCTATTCGCATTAACGTAGATAATCATTCCCAAAGGATGGGTTCTTGCTGATTTTTTGAAACGCGCCGCTAAATTGAGCATATATCCGAAGCAAACATGGCAAGAGAAGCAAAAGGGTTTAGCCCGCGAGCATCTCTAAAGTTGTTAAAATAACAAGATTACGGTTGAACACCAAAGTCTCCAAAAAAGTCGCTAGCCGCTAAATTAAAAAAATCCGTCGCTAAATGTATATAAAATCGCTAAATCTAGCGACAAAATCACTAAAATGGCAACACTGCTCTACTGGCCAATCCAATCAGAAAGCAAATAATACCTCGGGTTAGTTCGGTACGTCATACGCCACCAATCGGGGAGCGCCAAAAGTGCATCGTCACGACGATGCTCGTCATCTTAGTGAGGCATGCTATCACCAACTAAACAAATCACGCACGAAAAAGGATCGCAACGCATTCACTGTACGCGACCGGTTTAATCGGTTACAGCAAACGAACAGGGCGACCGTGACGATGCACTTTTTGACTTTGCTCTATCGGCTCCATCAGATTGTGTGGTTGGCTGCATGCGGTCGGACTTTAGGCGAAACGGAGTATAGCTGCCTCGCTATAAAATTACGCCTAACCCATAAAAACAAGATAATCACATAAAAAAAAAACACGAGACTTTGTAATCCGCTTTTGCTTAGGCATTTCCCCACAGTTCGGGCGTTTTCCATCGGGCTAAACGGACGAAGTACACATATACACGAGACGAAGTAGCCCCACCGCTCTCCGAGTCGAACCTCAACAACGACTGAACAGAAAAGCAACACGTAAGATAATAAACAAAAATATATAAAGAAAGATGAAACTCCCTGTCCCCTTTCCCCAGAAAAGACTTTTGGGAAGTTGGGGAAATAAAGTCGGGAGAAATCAGAACAGTAAAACAAACTAAAAAAAAAAAGAAAACGCTCCGTAAAACGGAAGGTAGGGATGGAGCACACTGTACAAGTTAGGCTGCGTTCGTTCGTTCACCCTCCCCGCTTCGACGATCATTTTTGTTGGCCGATGTTAATTGGATACGTTTTTATTTATATCTGCCTTCCTTCCGGCTATCTTTTCTAGTCCTCGTCGAGTTCTTTCATTATATCGAGCCTACCGTAGGGTTATATATAGTTTCCACCGCGCGTGTTTGCCCGTTACATCTTGTGCGGCCCTAGGCGCAACGAATGAATCTAAAAAGGCGCGGGCCCCCGCGAAACTCAAATAGAGGGACGCATGCGGTAAGCAAAGAGGGAAAGGGAGAGAGAGAGGCACCTTTATAGGATTAACCGGTGGGTAGGGTATGGGCGTTAGGGGGCGGCCTCTGTCGATACCGCTGACAAACTCAATAGCACAAGCGTACACACAGTGCGTAAGTGAACCGAATGAAACTAAGATTTAAAAAAAGAATGATATAATAAAAATAATTCAGAAATGCCGTTACGAGTGTCCCGGCATGTGAGTCAGGGAGCGCGTGTGTGGACAGGGTAATTGAATCGGAGAAAAGTGCCGTCATATATTCCGGTTTTTACTGGATCTTAGCGTTTGTGAAGTGAACGACGGGGCATTTTAAATCGCGCCGAGCTGCTGGATTTTTGTTTTGTTATTATTTACTTTTGAGAGTAAACATTCATGGAGCTTAGAATCGACTTTCGTTCTTGGCCACTAAATGAAAAATACTAAAGTATTTCTAAGAAAAAAGAAAGAGAAAAGTGACGGCAGGCAAAATAAGCGTTCCACTGGAACTTTACTGACGACGTTTTCTTTCTTGCTCACTTTCTTACATTTTAACTAAACAGAAAGCTGGGAAATGAGGATATAGCAAAATTTTAAACAATCGAACAAAGGAAAGTAATACCCTTTCTAAAGCAAAATTCAATCTCTCTCTAAACACCTAACTGGCCTGGAGCACTATAATATACCTTCCCGAAGTGATTTCTTTTTATTTATATATATATATATAAAACTACAAATTTCTAGATATCTGAAAGTAAAGTTCCAATATTCATGTAGCGATGGCCTTCGAATAAATTAAGAAAAGTTGCGAACACCACATCGACACGAGAGTTGCCCGTCGAGACATCAAACGGACTCTGGGCCTCTGGCTTCACCACGCAAGAACAGTTAATGAGGGAAAGCCGACCCTTTCGCGCTACGCCTCGCCCTCAACAAGCACAGGAACACGCAGAGCCTTACCCACAACTCTTCCCACCCTTCCAAGTCATACCTTCCTCCTCCCTCTCTCACCCACTGTTCCTCCCTCTCCCTTTCTAAACTACTATACCGCGCTCCGAGTGGATCCTTGCCTCGAACAATCAGAAATCCCCTACCACGTTATCTCTTATATTTTCTTCACTAATGTCTTCGATGCAGAAGGCATTCCTCCTTTCCTTTCCTCCCCAATAAACCTATCGCGTATAAAAAGTAATATAAGTAAAGTATATATAAAAAGACGTCTATCTTAAACGACTTGGCCAGTAGTATAAAAACTAGGCTTACAAAACTAAAACGATACCCCGGAGGCCTTTCTCTCGCGCAATAAAAAAAAAATAACATAGAGAAAATCTTTGGAACAGGGCAATACTGCACTGTCCTCAAAATTGAAGACGAGAGAAAGAGAAAAAGAAATAAAAAGAGAAAAAGATAGAGAGTCCTCAACGATCCCTCTTGTTCCCCCTCCTCTGTCAGCGAAATACTTTTCCTCTGCTGCGTCTATCAATTTAGAGAGGACCCTCGAGGTACAAGAGTACAAGAGGGAGGAAAGCGGAGTTCCCCGATAAGGTCACATCTAACGCACCCGAAAACAAACAAACACACACACCCGCACACACACACATTTTTGCCCAAGTCGGTGCACAGACCCTTCTCCCCGCAATGGCCTAAAGGCCGCCAGCACTATTAGCGAAAGGCATCGTCGTACTCCGAAACCATACCGTCACCACCACACCGCACGACAAATCGCACAACAAGGGGACAAGCGACGCACGGACGTACGAAAATAAACCGAAAAAAGAAATACTGTCTCTCTCTCTCTCTCTGTTCCCTCTCTGACGCCTATTTTCCTTTGGCGAACACATAGAATGACATGAGGCTCATCTCGCTTCTACTCTTTTCGAAGCTACGAGAGTTTCGTTTCTCTTCTAGAAAGTTCTCAGTAGAGTTCTTACACAAATAGACAACAACAATAATTCAGAAAGAAGATATATAATAAGGAAGAGAGTGGAAGGGGAGGGACAGAAAAAGTATACAAATTGTTTCGAGGCAGATCGACGAGCAATAATAGAGAGCACAAACCCCACTTATCAATGAGCGAGCAAAATAAAAATAAAACCCGTAAGTGACAAGGCGTTATGACCAGGCACGTAGCCAGGATTTTGATTCGGGGGGGGGGGGGGGGCATGACAAAATGATGTATGAAGGGGAGGGGGAGAGGAGGCCCCAGCAAAACGAAAGATTTCGGGGCCCCTTCCCCCTTCCCCTGGCTACGTGCCTGATTATGACAGAAAGCACTAAGATAAAATGGTATGTAAAGGACGAAAACTGGATGTCGAGCCACCGAAGAAAAAAAATATCATACAGTCATGAACAAAAGGGTGTCCCATTAAACGAACCAACAGAAGCACAAAAATCACAATGACGATCGAAGCTAAACAAAAAAAAACAAAAAAAGTATAAAAACCTCCCAAAAGCCAAAAACAAAAACTATAAAAAGCATGAAAAAAAAAAGAGAGAAAAAAAGAGACGTAAGGGGGCGACAAAATGTTTCCTAGAAAAACTGATCCACCCCCGTTTTGTACATTCTGGGAAATCGAAATGTCCGGTCAACGTTTTGTGTTGTCCTTTTAGTCTTTGATTTTTGTCAATTTTATCGTTCGTCACTTCACGGGGAACACTTGTTCCCTCACGCGCTTGCTTGGACGCGACGGTGAAGTGGCGGGCTTTGTCAACATGCCGGCTTCAATTTCTCAACTTATATTTCAAGAACAGCCAACGGCAAAATTGCACTTTAAAGGGCGTGCTTGTTGTCCTCTCGAGCTGTTCACGCGTTACTTCAGCATACGCCTGTTTGCAAGGAAAACAGCATGCGCCGCGCTGAGTCAAAGTAAACAACAGCAAAAACAAGGACAACAAGCTGTCCATATATCGACTCATCACGGATGAATTCCCTTATTATAAAAATAACAACAAAAAACCCTGCCCCCCAAAAAACAAAAAAACAAAAAACAAACCTCGTTAGCACGGAGATTTTTTATGCTAGACAACAAAAGGACCGAATCGCTCGCTTCTTTGAACACACACATAAAAAAGGTTGTTGAGTGCTGGGGAGTACAGGAGCGGCGAATCACGTGGCATTATCATTGCCTCGTTTGCGCGAGGCATCAAGAAAAACATAAAAAACGTACACTTTCTTTCGCAATTACTCGAATAAAAAAAAAAAGAGTCCTCGTAAGCGAACTCTTAACAAAGGCATTAACGAAACCCTCGACGAGAGAAAACATAGCATTAACAAAGATCTATACGCATCAACGAGGCGCCAAGCAAGCGAGCTTAAATTCCGTGCATACAAAGTGCTCGAAACTGTACGACAAAGCCCCCTCGACAACAGCGTCGCAATAAAATATTCAGCTCACAATATGTCAGACACCCCTACAGCAGACGACAAGCGAGTTAGCAGACGATACTAGGCTTAGCAGACAACGCGAGAACCCCAACCTCCCCCCTGGCTGCGTTCCTTTTGAAGTTTTGTTTAATCATCTGTAGACTTTTTTGTTTATTTTGAGGCCCGTTTATTTTTTTGAGGCGGCCTATTTGGAAGCAGCTATGCCTCTTCACGCTTCCCTGGACGGTAACCCCTCCTCCAGTGAAAAATGGGATATTTTTCATCTTCGCGCGCGCATTCTCTCGCGTGCGAGGGGATGGACAACTTTTGATTGCAGCGGGGAGAAATCCATCTATTACAGACAAAAAGAAGTAAAGGAAAAGTAATAGATTGAAAAAAGAACAAAAATATGGCATACGAATAATAAAAATAAAAGAAGAAAGACGCTTAAAAGTTAGAGCATTTCTCTGCGTTTCGCTTGTTGGCTCAAGATTAAAAAAGAAATCGATGAAAACAGATTTTTGCCAAAATATGAAAAGCGTAAAAGTAAAACAGATAAAAAATGGAATGGCGGGTGAAGGTGGCGCCAAGTGGCTGGCCACGATAAGATTAAGGTTATTATGGTGGCGACGCAGGTGGTGGTGTAGTATTTGATGCATGAAGAGCAAGAGACTAGCCTGACTTTGCTTTCTTTGAACAGAAACGTTGCCGATGCTATACACATTTCCATTGGCCACAAACTCTTTTACAGTAGACACGAAAGTTTGAAAAGTAAAAACATAAAAATATGTGGGAGGGTAGGCGCCAGCTACTGCAGGGGATATCGACGAGCGGCATGCATAGTATATAGTACGTCGCGTTCTGTAACATGCCGTGAAGCATTGCCTACGTCTTTGTGGTCATTCACTTTGCTGCCATGAGGGTGCTACGTCAGAAGTCAAATTATAAATGTAATACACCAAACTATAATATACCACAATACCAAAAACTAATCCACTATTTAAAAAAAACGTGTTTGGATTTACATCGGAAGAAAACTTGAGCATGACAGGTAATATTGGACCCTTGTGCAACCCGCGCAAGTGAGAAGTCGGATAAAGTTCGACGCTGGCGCCAGTAAGAGCAGGCTTCTGGACGGCGCCGTGCGTATGGCGCGTGCTTTGCTCGCTTTCCGAAGCATGCGCGGGTACCGGGCTGTAATTTTGTGAACGTCGACTAAATGGCTCGTTCGGGTGGTCGTTTCTCGGCAAAATATTCCGCCACATCTTCGGCAAGGGCGTTTGCGTGGTCAAAGGCTGGCCAGTGTGCGCGCCGTTCGGGTGGCGCTTCTCGGGCGTGTGCCGGCACTTCACCGGCACAATTTTTGCCCGTGCTCCAAGAGGTCCGGCAGTTTGTCTGCCAGACTGTATCCGGTACCGCCACATCCGAAACAGAAAAGGGAACCAAACGAAAGAATGCTCGCCGCAGACCGGAGGCGGAAAGATGCGCTTCGATAGGATGATAAGAAATCGAAACCTAGAAACGCGTACAAAATGAGGCTTGTTTTTTAGAAACTCCGTATAATATTGAACGGGCCTAAAATGAGTTGATTGAAGTATTTTTGATGATGAACAATAGGCTTGTAACTAAAACCATACCTGTAAATTTACTTATTAGGAACTAATTACTCAAAAGCAGCGAATAAACAAATTATGCCAAACGTTATTCATTTTCTCCAGTGGGCACTTTGGCAGAGACCAATGCAACATTCACTTTTTTTTTTCTGAGAGTAGTTTTTGCAGGAACAATCTGTCCCGCGTTTCGTGGAACGGCCTGCATCTACACTGAGCAGCCCAAACATTACGACCATCCCTACACCGTGTAAATGAGCGCGCCTAGATGACGCGCCATCGGCGTTATTTACCAGATTAATGACGTTAATGCGAGCGTTATCTGCCACCTGCTGATGCGGATGGTAGAGTTAACGCTTGCCGGGAATACCGAGGGATTATTCAGTTGACAACGTGCGCTCGTATTACAAAAGGCAGCTGATTTAAGCAACCTTAGCATGGGGAAGGTCGGTGAGATGGCCCGGCGACTCGCAACGACTATTTCGGGAACTGAGAGGCTCGTCAGGTGTTCGCGGGCTGCCGCCTTAGTATACCCATCAAAATTGGAAGAACGATGGTGAAACTGTTAGTAGAAGCCGATCCATTGCACGTCCACGCCTCGCCACAGAATGTGGACGTCGGAGGATTTCCCGCTTGGTGAAGACGAATCGGCGGCTACCCGCGGCTCAACTGACAGCTAGATACGATGCAGGTCACGGTACAAGTGTTTCTCAGCAGATAGTTCATTGAACTACGATGCAAATCACTCTACGAGTGTTTTTCAGCAGATAGTTTGTTGAACTCTCGTTTCTGGTAGGGGAATCCGCAGTAGACGACCCTCGCAACCGTTTTGCGTGCCAAAGGCGAATCGGAGAAGTATCTTCGGCGCCACCTTTTTCAAGATGGCGCCGAAGAAGGTTGCGTGCGGAAAGTGCTCCGCCCCCATAATCAGCAAGCAGCAATTTATAGATTGTTGCGGCGGCTGCAAACGCAAGTATCACTGTGGTTGCATCAACATAGGCCTTGAGGAATGCAACGTGCTCATGTCATCAGGTTCCAGCGCATACAAGTGCAGTGTTTGCACTCGACGAAACCGGGCTGCATCGGAAGATACCACCACGCAAGCGGTACCAGATGGCTCCGATTCCGAGAGCGAAGATGATTCATCTCCAGAAAATACCATCGTCGGCGAACCGCTGGTCATCCCACGTGCACTGGAAAGTGTCCTTGACAAGATTGTGGTCAAGTTGGACGTTTTAACGGCCGAGGTGAAGTGTTTACGGGCGGACAACAACAGCCTTCGTTCCCAAGTGTCGATTCTTCAAAAGCAGCTTCTTGAGCGTGTGCCGCAAGCTTCAGTGCCGCACCGGAACTATGCCACAGCAACTTCGTCGTTATCTGCTGGTCAACAGAAGCCGTCAACAACAGGAACGCATGATGCAGCTCACCGTGCTTCGCCAGGCACAGCAACCGCGACGGTTCAACGTGCCAAGGATAGCCCCAACGGGCAACACATGGAGGGTCTCGACTCTGCCGGTGTCAGCGGACGACAGCGGGCCGACAATTTGACAGAAAACGATGGCTTCATCATGGTCGCTCCCCGACGTCGTCAGAAGCCGTCAGTGGGAACCGCAAAAGCTTCCAAGGTGACCTCTGTTTCCCATGCCCCTGTTCGAAAAGCCCTATTTGTGTCGCGACTTGACCCGACCACGACTGTGGCCGATATTAACGCTCTGGTTGAACCCTTGTTGGGCAGCAGATCTATCTGTTGCACGAAGCTAAAGACGAAGTTTCCGTCCTATTCTTCATTTCACGTTTCTGTAGACGATGTTTCATTTGACTTGATTAAAAACCCTGAAGTCTGGCCTGAGGGCTGCATTTTTCACCAGTTCTTCGGAAAGCTTGACAGCGCACGTTCTTTTGAGTCGGAATCCACTAACTCCCCAGAAAATGGCTCGCGTCCTTAAAACTTACTATCAGAATGTTCGCGGTTTGCGTACAAAAGCCGACGAATGTATGTCAAGTGTTGTAGCTGATTCCTACAATATTATCTGTTTAAGTGAGACCTGGCTGTTAGACGAAATTCCCAGCAATGCATATTTTCCTGTTTTTTACAACGTTTACAGGAGAGACAGGGATTACGCTTCGACTGGCCAGAAATTTGGCGGCGGTGTTTTAATCGCGGTGGATGAGTCAGTGACGTCCTGGCGGAGGCAGGATTCGGAAACCTGCCCAGAATGTGTTTGGATCGAAGTCTTATCAAGAGGAGGCGTAAATCATCTCATTGGCAACTTTTACTTTCCCCTCTTTTCGACCACAGTGATTTCAGTAATCATCTTTCCAGTCTTGAAAAGAAAATCGACTTTTCAAAATATCACGTGCATATCTACGGCGATTTTAATCTCCCAGGTATAGACTGGTCATCTCGCAACGCCACCAGCGGAAACTTGCATGCTTCAAAGAAAGCTGTTTCCTTGATGAACTTTATTAATTTTAATGGTTTTATTCAACTCAATCACATTGCAAACAATGCTGGGAACATTCTTGATCTCTTTCTTTCAAACAGCCCCATTGAATGCATTGAAGCCGCCACTGACGCGCTAATTCATCCTGATGTTTTCCATCCGCCTTTTTGTGTAACCAACTACCTCTTGCGAGATCAGTGTTCTAGACAAAGTTATCCCAAGTACAATTACAGTGCTGGTGATTACCTGGGATTCTATGAGTTTTTAAGAGATCATGATTGGTCAACAGTGTTAAATGATCAAAACGTGGACACTGCTACAGATTTCTTAACCCGCACTGTCATAAATGGGATGGATATATTCATTCCAAAGCGTTCATCGAAACGCTCCGGGTATCCCCATTGGTTCTCAAGAGAATTAAAATACTATATACGCAGGCAAAGGCGCTTCCATAAACTTTATCAACAAAGCGGTGTCGATCTATGGTACACAAAGTTCAGTATCTACCGGACGCTAGTTAAAAAGTTATTCAAGTATGACAAACAGGTTTATAAGCAAAGAATTGAAAGCTGTCTATACCGAAAGCCTGACGAGTTCTGGAAGTTTGTAAAGCAGCATACAAAAACAAGAAGCGAGAGTATATGTCTACGGGGCGACACTGGATATGTATCGCCTCCTCTAGACGTAGCCAATATTTTTCGGGATCATTTTTGTGAATGCTATTCCTCAGATTCGTTCTCGAGTTATACCCCTTCTGACAATACTGGTTACCACGATTTTCTGACAATTACATCTATTGACACAGTTGAAGTTCTAGAAGCGATATCAAAACTGAAGTCGAAGTTGTCAGTGGGAATGGATATGATACCAAATTTTATTATCAAGGGGTGTGCACACCTAATAGCCCCCATATTAAATCACATATTTAACCTCTCGTTGAAAAGTGGTGTTTTTCCATCATCGTGGAAATTGTCTGTTGTCATACCAGTGCATAAAAGTGGTGATGTTTGTAACGTAAATAACTACCGACCAATATCTTTGCTGTGCGCCTTTTCGAAGGTATTTGAGATGGTCATCTACACTCGTGTTTCTTATTATTTTAGACGGAAATTTAGTAGTGCTCAACATGGTTTTTAAAGGGACGCTCCGTGGAAACTAATCTTTGTTAATTTCTTGGTTACTCAGTTCCTATAGTTCTTTCTCGAGGCCAGGTCAATACTGTTTATTTTGATATGACAAAAGCCTTCGACAAAGTTAATCATGATTTACTATTGCTGAAGCTCTCATTGTATGGAGTATCGCCGACCCTTTTGGACTGGTTTAAGACTTACTTAACTGATCGTCGTAGCAGTGTGAGAATTTCGAATAGCTATTCCGACACTTTCATTCCGACGTCTGGGGTCCCCCAAGGATCTAACTTCGGGCCCCTACTGTTCCTCGTATTCATCAACGACATTGAAAAGTGTATAAAAAATTTACACTTGCTTTTGTTTGCTGATGACATCAAGATATTCACGAATATAAGATCATTTGACGATTGCAGTGTATTACAAGATGACATTTTACGCATATCTGAGTGGTGCTCCGCAAACTTGTTGGTGCTTATCAATGACAAAACAAAAATCTTATCAATGTCTCATAAACGTGATATATTATCTTACTCTTATGTTCTTAAATCAGCTACCATCCCACGAGTCACCGAGGTTCGCGACCTTGGGATCTATTTTGACACTAGACTTTCCTTTTCTTATCATGTTTCAAACATTGTTGCCTCTTCTGTCCGAATGATGGGTTTGCTATACCGCTTATCATTCGACTTTAAGAATCATTTATGCCTTGTCCGACTGGTTTTATGTCTGGTACGTGCAAAACTTGAGTTTGGTTGTGTCGCTTGGAATTCGCTGACTGCCACTGATGCGTCACGGCTAGAAAATGTGCAGAAACGTTTTATTCGTCTTGTCTATGATAAGTATTTTGGTAGAAGGTACTATTATGACTACGACGACATTCTTAAGAGGCTAGGTTTACAGAATTTATTAAAGCGAAGACTCTCTCGTGATATTATGACTACGACGACATTCTTAAGAGGCTAGGTTTACGGAATTTATTAAAGCGAAGACTCTCTCGTGATATTTTACTTTTACATAAAGTAATTAACGGTCACATCGACGCTGATCTTTTAGGCTCAGTGAATTTTCATGCTCCTGCTCGATCTTGTAGACATCGTTCCTTGTTTTACCCTCACTTTCAAGAAACATTGTCGCCATTAACCCGCATGCAAGTCTCTTTGAACAATGTTGACTCGCCAACTTTGGACGTTTTCAGTGATTGTACCACGTTCAAGCGCAATCTTGACTATGCACTGTACCATGTATAGGACAGGTGTCTCCATGAGATACTGCTGAATCTCTTTCCTTTTATCCAATCGTGGACATTTGTGCCACCATACCAAAACCTCACGGTTGTTCTGGGGCACTGGGAAAATAAACTATTATTATTATTATTATTATTATTAGATAGGTGGTCATACTGTTTTGGACGATCAGTGTATTCTGTAAACGACCTAATTTTAGCGAAATTTGCGATCCAAGGTATATCGCGAAAAATTGACCACGGGAATATATTGTACCACGGTAACAAATATATAGCACATCTGTTGAACTCGCAAATGTTTTTTCGGCCACAAAATATTTTTGAAAACCACACTTTGCACAATTCGCGCAATATTGAGCCCGAAAAAATAAAGTCGTTTACAGTATTCATCGGTAATCGGGAGTCGAACCCAGAACCACTCTGGTCCGCAGCCCTATGGTCTACCCCTGCGCTAGCTGGACGACTTCCTACGCGCACCAGTGTGCCCTGCGTCTGCTGTCGCCATCACCCGATATACTCTCCGTTTATATAGAACGTATTGTTTATAATAATAAACAATACGGTCTTCTTCACCTACGTAAATTTGAACAATCGTCCGATAATACATTTCTTGTACTATCGGAGTTTGTACATAACGATCGTTGACAATTTTTTTTTCGTTCGTAAGGAGCATAATATTGGCTACCCAAAAATTTGAACAGAATACATAGGTTGAATGTTGAAATGTGATCCGACGAATACATGCATAAATTTATTTGTATATACAAACACCGCTCCCTTCTAACCCAACCACAATCTCGATACAAAAGACAGAAAAGAAAAAAATAATTGGTTCACCTAAATCTGTGTTTGACGCAACCGGAAATATCCACAGAACACAAGAACAACCCAAAAGTCCACAAACGAAAAACGGAGACAATTACCAGACCCAGCGGGCGCAAAGACGCCGAAAACCGAGTTAGCAGACGGCGGGCGTCCGTCCACCGGGCGCCATTAACCCGAGACGACTATCCAATCAACGTGAAAACCGCGGACTGCTTCTCGTCTGCCAGAGCAACTCTATCGTCTGCTACCCATTGCCACCCTCGACCCCGGCAGCGCGCAACAGCACCCACACCTCTCGGGAGCAAGTAGAGAAAGCTCCCCCCCCCCATTCCACTCCATAGAGCAGAGCACGGTCAACACAAAGTCGGCGCCCTTTCGGCCAATCAAGCACGCGTAACCGCCGTCCCACCCTCCTCTCCCTTCGCCACAACCATACGCGGGTGCACGCGCGCGCGCGGCTGTTACATAAACTACGGTTACTCCCGCCTCTCATTCCTCCTTTCCCATTCGCCATTGTTGTGACCGCGACGTGTGCTGTTGTTGCTGCTGCTGGTGTGCTGGATATGTTTACGACGTCGATCGTAAAAAGGCGCCGCGTTTCCTTTATTCCCTGAAGATGCGATCTGAACGGGGACCGGAAGACCTCGTCGAACCGTATAAGAAAAAGAAATTGGGCGCTATTGTTACCCCGGGGGCGATTGTATTCTTATGTAAAGAAGCGACCTGGCGGCGTGAGTGTCGTCGACACTGACAGCGCCGGGTCTACTATAGAGCTGTAGGGGTCGGGGGGGGGGAAGGACGCACCGAGTGGATCGCTTTAAATCAGCGAGCCGCTGTATTATTCAAAGAGAGCATCGAACACACGGAACGTATGGTGCCCGGACCGGCAACACCGCTTCGGGCGTTATGATGACTATTGAAGGCCCACTCCATCGCAGATCGTTGGGGGCCTACGCTCTGTATTCGAATAGCTCAAAGCAAAAGCTACTGAAAGACGCCAAAAAAAAAAAAAAAAGGAAGAGTGTTGCAATTGTTTTGACAGCATGATTTAGCGTCACGGAATATTTTCGCGGCGACAAGTTCTGCGCAAGCGCAAACACGGTGTACCTCCCGGCCGGGGAAGTTTTGTTTACACATATGTATGTTCACTTGCTCTCTATAATTTGGCGATATCTGCGAGTGATTTTAGGCCGCTTACCAAAGTCAATTTAGTTAATAGTTGTATTCACAAAACAAACAAAAAAAACTATAAATTCGAGAAGAAAAAGAAAAAACAGCTATCTAAGAAAGTCTACAGCTGCGTAACTATGCAAGTTACGCCCAGATTTTATGTATACTAAATATCTAAGCTAAAACAAGAAAACAAAGAATCGTAGAATTTTACGAGCGTATTCGTGTAGAAACGTAAAAAACAAAAAAAAAGTTTTTAAACGAACAGGAGGGTCACCACGAAAGCATAGAAATAGCACATGCTTAGGCTACACGTTTCGGCATTCAACATTATATTTTATGAATCTGCGGAGAGGCATCGTTTATACTGCGCACGATGCATCTTTCTCATCCTGGCTATTTTCCCGACTAATGTTTTTTCTAAACTTTTTTTTTCTTACTGCGTTTTTGGAGATAACATAGTTAGGTTCTATGGGCGCTGCCACGTGCGGCTGAGCGATAATAATAATAAAAGAAATAAAAAAAGAATCCAATACTCTCGCATATTTCATCGCAATTCCCCGACCTCTCGTTTATCACCATCAAGGCTCGTGTAGAAAAGAGAGAATTTGCTGCATAACAGAAGAGAAAGATAAAACGAAAACACCACCGAAAATTACACGTTTCAGAGGGCGTTCTAGGGGTAGCCCCCTTTTTGAAAGGCATACTTTAGGGAAGAGTGTACTCCGAGCATTTCTTTTTTTGTGGTATCTTAGTACTTCAGCATTATTTACGGACTTTATTACACATTCAACGTGAGGTATAAAGGCAGTACCCTCGGAATAGACTATGTTGTGATTGCATTTTGTTTTCTTTTTTGCAACTGAGTATGCGTGCGGGCGAAATTGTTGTCAGGCTGTGGAAGGCGCGTCTCCCCATAAATTGGTCGAACTGTTTTTTTTTATCCTTTCCCGTTTTTATTTTGCTCGTGATCTTGTTTTCTATATATTACAGTAAGAATTGCATACCTCTGTATCTCAAGCTGTAGAGATGCTGCGATGCTTACGCCCTTTTATGATATCACGGTCTCATGAGGCGGAAACCACTATAAAATAGGCGCAATTTTAGAAAGATTCGTTATTTTGCTTTGGCACGCACGGACGTCTTTATGTGCGCGTTGAGTTAACGTAAATATAGGCGTTAGAAATTTAAGGCTCGTTTTTAGCTGAACTTTCGCGGTATATCTACCGCGCTATTTATCGTCTCTCCGAGGCGTAAAGGTGATTCATCACTAAGCCGTTGTTCGGCTTAGACTGATCGGTGAAGCTCTTACTCAGCCTTAGTTGAGTTACGACTTAACGAAGTCTAAGCCGTGCTTGTAAAAACTGATATTGCTTCCGAAGTGAATCCTTCAACATTCTCTTATGGTAGCAACTAAAGTTTCAAGTATACTATGTCGTAATTAAAAGAAAAATGCTGAAGGTGACCATGGACTTGGTGGCAGCTGACGCGATCGGTGTGGCTGGCATTACTAATAATATGAAGCTTCCATCCTGCATCGGAATAGATGGGATTAACAGCAAGTTCTTAAGTTCTAAAAAAATTAATATGTACTGTTTAATAATTCTCACAAAACTTTATATGCAGTCTCTTATCCTTGGAGGTTTGGCTGCACGTGCTCGCGAGACACCTAAGTGTGGTCGAATGTAGGAAGCTCGCGCTGGATGCCAAACTCTCCACAGCCTTCATTTATTTTCGCTTTCTCTTTCTCTCTCTCTCTCTCACTTGTTATCGCGCTGAACGCGGAGCTTCGGCTACATTCTCAGCGGCTTTTTATCAGCTAGTCTTCACAGACGCTCAAAGTTCTAACTAACCTTAAAAATGCGTCACCTTAAAGCTTGGTCGATTTACAGAGAAAAGCACGACTTGTTTTTTTTTAATTATTAATGTGCGTGCGCACGTACACTTCTTATATTAAAGAAAAAAACAAACAATGTTACTAGGGAGACTTAACTAACTTTTGGCGTCACCTATCGAAGGGTTTTAGATTATCCGACATTAAAATTCTGAGACATGGCAGCGTACACGTAGGCTCCTATGGTTCTAACGGGCGCCAAGCAAAGGAAACACGAGAAAATGATCCGCAACAAGAAAGGGCTCAAGTGCACGATTCACGACGAACACGTGACATATCGTTCTAGCACAATCTTGTCACTGCGGCATTGAGACTTAAGCCTTTGTAGTCAGATCTAAAATTCTTGTAGTTCGGAGCCCAAGACATCCATAAGCCGCTGAGTGTACTAATCCTAACACAAAAAATATTTGAACGACATTGGCCACACAAAGCTCTCTGCAGGCATGTTAGACGCGCACACATGTACGAAGCAAAGATGCTCCGGGCGTCTCTGTAGATAATCCTGCCCTCGCGTCTGCAGGGAATGTCTTTTGTACGGTGTACGAGCATTGTAACTGAGGCAAGGCCTCCTCTGGGAACGAGCGGTGTCAACGGCGGCGGCGGCGAGGAAGCCCGCACTCACCGAAATGGAACCCCCAGAGTTCAGCGGAGGAGCCCTTGAGGTCCTGGTAGCCCCCGAACAGGTGCATTGCCCCGTTGTAGATGACGCACGTGTGGCCGCGCCGTCCGGTTGGGTGACGGCCGGCGCTCACCCCGAGACGGCCTTGCTCCTGCTGCTTGCGCCACAGGCTCGTACCTGCAGGCGACCGTGGTCAGAGCAGATGAAACCCGACACGGACGTCGCTCGATCGCGTTGGCTTCACCGTAGCGAGCAAAGCAAAAGAGAGCGTCGGCGAGGAACACGGATCTATTACTCGCACTCCGTCATATAGTTTGGCTATTTCCCATGGTTCGACGTCGTAGCGCGCACAACCAAGGGCGACCCCGGCGAGGAGGCACTGCACGGCCAGATTGTATGCGCGACAGTATTTCAGGAGAAATGATGCGAGACGCCTAAAGAAGAGGTGCACGGATGGAGAAGACGAAACCATCGTACATTCACAGTTCTTTCACCGCGTGTAACATTGTATACCATTCATGGCCACGTTCTTAGACATTCAGGAATAAAAGGGTTTCCAGGAAACACCAAAACTTTAATTGATTGCC